>JANHFN010004374.1:0-15449 GCA_032468175.1 Toxicocalamus goodenoughensis
TTAAATGGCTCTGCCTGAAGGAGGTAGATCTTTGTTATGTAGAATAGACTGGCCCAGGCCCTAATGGTCCATTAACAAAGGGGGGGGGCTGAGTTTCTGCCCCTCTGAGTTTCTACTTCTCTTTTACGGAAAATATTCTGCCTTTTTAGTATATCCTAAAATATTTCATTTTTCTAGGAGAGGGATGGGTTTTCACTTCCAAAACTAAAAAAGAAAAGAAAATAAGCACAGAAAATAAAAAGAGAAAAGCAAGAAAAATAAGATTGGAGAAAAGAAAAATAAAAGAAAAATATAAAGAAATAACTTTCCCCCTTCCTCACAAACATTAGTGTTTGCAAATCAAATTTAGGTGGTTCTCCTTTAATTGAAATCTTTAATTCTTTCTACTTCCCTTTAGGCTCCAAACTCCACTTAATTTTTTTCTAGAAGAATTAAAAACAAAAGTATTTTTCTGTGGGAAATCTTTTATAATTAGTTCCAAAATCTTATTTCAAATCCATCTGTACCTTTAACTCATTTGTAACTTTTCAAAATCAAAGTTCTAATCACTCTTTTGCTGTTTATTAAAAAAAAACTTGTATTGAAAACTTCTTTCGCTAAGTAAGGATTGAAGGAAACTAACCCAGTGATTTTGGACTTGTTGATCCAAATGTTCCTAATAGCAACAAAACAATTAACAAGCAATTTCCAAACGTAATTAGAAAAGGAAGTATGTGAACCCAGTGTCCCATTGAAGGGACTGACCATACTTTGAACGAGATGGCTATTCCTTCATCTCCCAAAACTCTAAAACCCGTGGGAGACAGCTGTCTTGCAGTCTTTCTATGAAGAGCAACTGTCTGAGCTAGGCACTTATGAGCATTTTCAAGTCCTTTCTTTGTCCAGAGAAGAATTAGAAAGAGCCAGTCTACTTATCAGCTCTTCATTCCACTATGGTAGTCAGTTCCGTTTTTGTGAATCTGTCCTCAGTTTGCCATTTCTTCCCCCTAAGTTCTGGCTTTTCCAGTTTAGGTGTAAGATCATATTAACAGAGAACTGAGAATTGATAGCATTGAAGAAAAACATTGTAGAATATTTTGCACATCAGTGGCACTTTCAAGAGGAGTGCCAAACTCTGAAAGATAGCTGACATTCTTCAATGCTATCAATTTTCAGTTTTAGACAAGACAAAATATTAAGTTAATTAGCTTTGTTTTGCCTTTTGTGTGGAATGAGAATAAAGGGACCTATAATAGTTGGGACAGACAGTGATTTTCCTCTTTTTTCCAGGATTTTAATACTGAAACTTTGCAAATGCTTCTGAGGACTTGGGAAATGAAAATGGTCAGGAACCTTAAGTGGACAATGATGATGAAGAATATATTCCATCGGTGCGTTGATTAGTAGTTAGCACTACATGTCATACCTCTTCCCTTTCTCATAGAACTTATTCTCTTCTGCTTCAACTTTCAGAAACAAAATGTCAGGATAAATTGGGATGAAAAGCACAAATAATTCGAACACAATTGAACATAAAGTATTTTCAGGAATCCCAACAATATTTCACTCAAGGTATCTTGCAAATGGACCCTTGAATTTCTCACACCTTAGTCAATTGAAGTATTCTCTGTATTTTTTCAAAACTGATTCTAAGTTGATCCAAAGCCACATCCCCATTGAAAGCAATGATGAGGTTATCTAGGTAATTCCTATTTAACTCCAACTTTACATACAATTAATCATAATCAACTAGCTTAGTTATAAATACAGACACTGGGAGGCATCATTTCAGTCTGTCTCATCTGATTTTTCTGTTGTCCATTTTTCAGAAGCATTTAAAAGATGGATGAAAGTCCAGTACCTACTGAACTGCATACATCACCTGATAGTGATGATTCAGCAAAGAAAGGCAAAGGCAAAGGCAAAGCTAAAGGATCACCAAAAGAAAAAGGAAGTCCTAAGGGGTCAGCAAAAGAAAAAGGAAGTCCTAAAGGGTCACCAAAAGGAAAAGGAACTGCTAAGGGGTCACCAAAAGGAAAAGGAAGTCCTAAGGGATCAGCCAAAGGAAAAGGAAGTCCTAAGGGATCAGCCAAAGGAAAAGGAAGCCCTAAAGGGTCAGCCAAAGGAAAACCAAAATCTCCTGGTAAGTGTAATATTATATAGAACTAAAGAAAGTTTGTTTTAATCTAAAGATTAACATAAAAATATTCAAGAATAGATGAATGCAACTAATGCTTTGCCAATGTTTGTGTGTATTTATTCAAATATTTTTGGATATTGATCCTTCCTTCTTCCTTCCTTCCTTTCTCCCTCCCATCCATCCTTTTATTCTCTCTCCCTCCCTCTTTCTCTGGTTACTTTCAGAGGGGGAAGGCAAAAGTCAGAAAGTTGAATGAGTGGCTTTAAGACAATCTGCACACCTGGAATCCGGACACCAACATTTTATGGCAAACCAGACCAGAAAGTATAGAGACCAGATCACAGTGGGGACTGGAAATATTGTGACTGGCTCAAGTATAGACTGTTGTTGTTAGTTGCGAAGTTGTGTCCGACCCATCGTGACCCCATGGACAACGTTCCCAAGTATAGATAAATACCATTTTAACTGAATCACAGGGAAAGGCCCATAAATTGTTTATTGGGAAAGAATGGATCAGCATGCAGAATGAATATGCTGTACAAGGGGTTGAATCCTGAAATTCAGAAATGAAGCTTTTGGAAGGGATCTTGTCTTTACTTCCTGCGACCGCAGCAGCTGCTACTAAGACTCAGGATTTACTGGAAAGGAAACTATATCAGGCAGTAAAGAATTGGTCCCAGAATATGTAATATGTGTAAGCCAAAAGTATGGTGCTTTTAGTAATTTTGAACCATTCCCTACTCATGTTCCATTCTGCTCATTCTTGAGAAGAGATCGTTCCTGGAGTCAGAAAGTATTTTCCCCTTTGTGTTTTTATATGTGTGTGTGTGTGTGTGTGTGTGTGTGTGTATGTATGTATATGTATATATGTATATGTATATGTAGGCAGGCAGGTGCGCGCACGCACACACACACACACATATATATATATATTCTTAGTATTTATTATATACATATAATTTTATTACTTTTTGGGAGAAATATACAGCCATGAAAATAGTGATCAGAATTCTTGGGAGTCAGACAGCAAACAAGGGTAATAAGTCATCATCACATCAAGATACTAGGCTGCCTTCTGTGTAAGGAAAACTTAAAATGTTTGGAACTTTTTAGTTGTGTGATGGAATGAGGGGGTAGATTGTTCCTGGTCTTGGATTAGAAATTTATAAAATCAAGATTGGAAGAAAGTTTCTATTTCCTTTTCTCTCATAATACTCAAACTCATCAAAAAAAATTCACTGACAAAATCAAATAATATTTCAGGTCAAAGACAGTACATAAAATACGTGGTGATACCCTACTAGTTAAGCCTTGATAGGAATTTCAGCACATTAGCAGAAGATAATCCTCACCAGTAGCCTGCTAGTCCTGATAATTATCGTTCATCAAGTGGATTGTACATAGAAATTGAAAACACAAAGCATACCCTACCTGATTCAGAAAACACTTTCTCTTATTTCAGTTAAAAAAGAAGAGGAACCTGATCTATCTATGGCAAGCATGGGTAAGTTCAATACTAAAGAATAAATAAGTAGATAAAGTATGCACAGTTGTGCCAGCCATAAACGAAATGAATAATCAATAAAAAATGTCTTCTATACTCAACCTTAGTGGAGCTAAGCACAAATATCATAAAACTGCTTATCTTTGCCATAACATACAACAACCTAAAATAGCCCAAATAAATCTTGTTTTCACAAGAAGCTATTTATTTTTTAAGTTAATTCCAAAATCTTACAGTAAAAGTCAATGTTACAAATTTAACTGGATCCTTGTCCCATTTATAATTTTCTTAGATCAAAATCTTATCTGACTTATTGCTGTTTATTTCAAATTCTTTAAGTTCTTAAGGAGGTAGAGATAATATTTCTGAAGGAATGCAAAATCCATTAAGGAAAGAAAAATTACAACTCAATCCTGAAAAAAAGGATAGTGTCAGAAAGAAACCCCAAATATCTTCACTTTGTTTCCATTTGGTGTAAAAGGGACAGGGGAGAACTCTGGCTATAGTATTCCTGTAATACTAGTTTAGCCTACTTCAAAGGCTTGAAGTTTACTGAGACTGAAGTAACTCAATTGATGGTTTGATATCAAAATGTAGTTTTCTGTAGCCTGAGTCTCAGGACTAAGAGCCTCTTAGTTTAGTCAATATTTTCTAAAGAACATCCTCAGGCAGCTCTAGATTTTTATATGAAAAGAATCATCCAAGGGGAAGACAACATTTAGTTTACATTGAAGTTTATTATTTCCTTAATAATACAGTTACCCCCACACACTTACTCACACTCACACTTCCCTACAATATAAAGTTTTTCTGGAATGTAAAACAACCCTCTTCTTTTTTTCTTGGTGATTTACTCTTGTTTTGCAATATCAGATGACTGGCCATAATTTCATTTTGATGTAACTTCATTGAAGGCAGGGTCCTACAAAACGTAGGGAAAGAGTACGCTGAGCTTATTGAGAAGTACACTATCATTTTAGAAAGTTTGTGACATCGTGGAACTTTGGAGTAAATACAGTAGGCACTCTCTTTCTCTGTCTCTCTTACACGCGTGCACACACACATTCATTGAAGAAAATTTTGTATTTTTTTCAGGCCACCCAGAAATATTTCCCTTGGTCCTCACTGAAAAAACACAAGAAATATTTAATTGCTCTGCTGATGTAGATGTAACAGCTGAAAATCCTTACAAGCTCATTAAAAAGGAAGATATTATTAATGATATGAAGACAAGAGCTGCAATTTCTGACTTCCACCCTATCAAAAAAGTTATACTAGTAAGTTACCCTTCAAGGCATGCTGTAAGTACAATTCTCTGTTGAAACTGGATGTGCTTGACTATATTAGTTATCCTAGATTGCATTGGATTGGGTTTTTTGAGATCCTTGGATTAGAAATGGTCAGCCTAAATGTGTTGGTTAAAAAAAACCACACCATATTGCAGAAGAGGATATATATCATCTCTGTTAATGCATGTGAAAAATACAAATTCAAAAGCCAAAAATGGTGGACTATTAAAACAATGGGTAGCAACTGACATAGGATTGAGTTATAAATTCAGTCTCTCACCCAGTTCTCTTTTCTCAGTTCTATTTGGCTCGTATCTAATTACAAAAGTCCACTTATCTATATTCATACAGGATTATCCTGGCGAAGAACTCCTGCTAGTCTTTGACAGAGAATTAAAATATGGACAACTGTTTCATCTTATTGCAACCGAAGAAGCTAAGGAAAACCTTTTAAATGTAAGAGATTGTTCAGTTATTTGGTATGTGCATGATATAGAGCCGTGATGGTGAACCTATGGTATGCGTGCTGGAAGTGGCCCAAGAGGTCACCCAGAAGAGCCCCACTGCACATGCGTGCCCACCGCCTGCCGAACAGCTAATTGTCGGGTATCTGGCATGCACTGCTTGGGTGCGCGGGATATACACGCACATGTGCAGAGATGGCAGCGTGTGTGTGGGGGGGTCACATGCACATGTGCAGTGGGCATGGGGGGATCCTCACGCATTGCCTTCTGGGTGCTGGCACACAAGTGCGCGAATGTGAGCATGTGCACAATTTTTGGCACAGGATCCCGAAAAGGTTAGCCACCACTGATATAGAGGGTAAAAATAGTCTTCTGAATAGAGAATAATATAATTGTCTTTACTTTTATTTATTTTTTTAAATCAATAAGTTAAATGTTAACACCCTTACTACTTTCCTCTCCATAGCCACCAGAGCCAGAGGAAGAGGAAGAAGTGAAAGAAGGGGTGCCTGAAGAAGTTTATAAACCTCCTGTGCGCAAACCTTGGGTTTCACTTGGAAGTGAAAAGGAAATTGAAGAAGAATCAGTTAGGGAATCAATGAGGAGGGTGAGAAGACTAAATTTTATTAAGCAAAATCTAAGGGAGTAACCTTGTAATACTCTATAGCAGTAGATTCTAGCTGCAGTGATACTTTGGTACTCAACTGCTTAGAAACTCATCAAATTTGGTCGTCAATACATTTTGACATGAAAACTTTGTCCCTCATCAATTGTTAGTTTATTATAACTTATTAGTATTAGGAGCCTCAGTGGTGCAGTGGTTAGAGTGCAGTACTGCAAGCTACTCCTACTGCAATTTGGCAGATAGAATCCCACCAGGTTCAAGGTTGACTCAGCTTTCCATCCTTCCCAGGTGGGTAAAATGAGAACCCAGACTGTTGGGGCAAAAGGTTGACTCTGTAAACCGCTTTGAGAGGGCTATGTAAAGCACTATAAAGCGGTATATTAGTCTAAGTGCTATTGCTATTACCTGCCTACATTATTCCTTCTGGGAAAAATTTGGTACTCATCATTTTTGGTACTCATTGTGCCTCCCAGAACCAATTAGCGATGAGTACTGAGGTACCACTGTATTTATGAGAAAGCTTAATGAGCCTCTTGAACATTTCAACATGTTGGTTCCGTAACAACCAAACCTTGAGGAAACTGGGAGAAAAGTCTATATGCATTTTTATCTACATTTGCATATTCCATTTTCTTTCTTTCTTTCTTTCTTTCTTTCTTTCTCTTTATCAAAAAAGAAAGAGAGAAACAGAGATCGAGAAAAAGAGAGAAAGAGGGAAGAAAAAAGACAGTACAGTACAGTATTTACCTAGGCAAATATGGATTACTGTTCATGCCATTTGTGGAATTGTTGTTCAATAATCAAAATCACAGAATTCATTTATGTTTCTTTGCATACTAATTTAGGAATATATAATAGTCAATTAACTTCTGACAACTTTATTGACGGGAGTCAATAAACTTGCTGTTAATTGTATAGTGTATAACACAGGAAACAATGTGCAATATATTATTGCAGTTGGATTTTACTTCACAGAAAAAAATATAAGAGTACCTTTATCATTGAAATAATTTTAAAGTACAAATAGCAAATATTTCTTCTGGTATATGGAGTATGTTATCCTATATGATCTGAAAGTTCTGTTGTTCTGTCCATGGGAGATAAGAAAGAAATTCATTGCAATTCTTTTTAAATTTCCCATCACATAACGCTATCTATCTGATCATATGGACCTATTGTAAAGTGACCCCTTATGTCTTTTGAGCTGTCCTATTAATGCATCATTTTAAATATAATACCAGATCATAAAGGAAGCACAAAAAAGCCAAGCCATATAATGTAACCATCAGATCTTGACACCTGGGACTGACATTGCTCCAAAGCAATCCTTTCACTAAGAAATATTTTTATTGGATTTTCAGATTAAATATATGATTTCTCGGCCACACAAAGAATTTGGGATTCGGGTTAAATTCCAAAACAGAAATGCCACACTTGACAAACATGCCTATGTGGATTGTATGCCCTATCAAGATAAGAACTTCACCATTCGGCAGCTAGAGAAACATATTGGTGTTCAGGTAGTTCCAGAAGAAGAAAATACCGGAACTCAGACAAAATGGTATAAAATTCTTTATTTTTGTTTTTAAAAAGAGTGCCCTTTTTTTGTGGGAGGAGGGGATTTTTTTGGGGGGAAGAGAATACAACTACTTTTTTTTCACCTAGAAAGAATGTGTATGAGAGATTTCAGATATACTAATTTCATCTATATTCTGCCTTTTGTCTATGATAGAATTCAGAACAACGTAATGGAGTTCAGGTTGGCTGCCCATTCAGTGGTTACTGATCACACACAGATTTACCTAAATTAAGTAAGGTTGCTATATTATGTGAGTTCAAGGTCTGGCTCATGCCCAAGGAAATAGATAATGGGTCTTCATCTGGGGGTTATGGAAATTGAAATCTAACCAATCAGAGGAGCATCAGTCCAATAGTTTTTGTTGGATGAGTTATATGGCTCCTATATGCATTTAGCACTAAAACGAAAACCATGCTTTATAAACCATATATCATCTTAAACAAAAAGCAAACAAATGAACCCACAATTGATTGTGCTACAAAAAGATGGCGTCCATATTTCTCCCTCTTTTTCGGTTAGATTGGCCTATGTTTCCTCAACCCTACAGCATCAACTAATACCGTGGAGTGATTTCCAAAATTCTGCAGAATTAGTAGATACTATAGAACAAACATCATTTAAATTATGATATCTAGCCTTTAATTTTAGGAAGTCCTTTTTCTCCCATTCCCCATATTTTAAACAGTGGAATTCATATGCTTTAGGACCTATCCCAAAAATGCAACGACACAATATTACCCGAGAGAATTTACAGAATATGAAAAGGAGGTATACTTGTCATCGGAAGAGTTGAAAAACTTTATCGTGTCTGTGGCTTTACGGTTAGTATTGTGTTCCACTAATATAATGTGCTGAGATGCAGGCAATAATATAGAAAGAACCCCCCTACCCCACCCCCCAAAAAACCCCATCCACATTCTACACTGCTTTAGTAACAGATGCAACTTTTCAGAATGCATTCCTTGAATTTGAGCAGTGTCAGTTTCGCGTGATTTGCGGTTATTAAATTGATGAGACATCCCTTTTTTTAAAAAGAATCTCTACATAGCTCTGCCAATAAGCTGGCTGGGGAGAACCCTACTTCTGGTTTCTGGTTTATAGTAAGCATTGATTGATTCAGACCCATTACTGATGACCATTTACTAGTGGAGTAATTAAAAGGGAAACACCAGGTTGTCTGCTCAGATGGGGACACACCTGGACCAGCTGCAGGCAATAACAGCCCAAAATAGTGAGGGCATTTTCAGGGTACCCACATGCTTGGCAGGATGGCCTTACCCTGCAAATTTTCCTCAGAACCCATTGATGCCTAATGTAGTTAATCCTGCAAGTATTTTAATTTCTCATTCTTTCCCTCCCTCCCTCTCTCTCTCTCTCTGTCTCTCTCTCTCTCTCATTCTCTCATTTTCCCCTGCCACAGAGTTGAAATAGCTCTACAACAAAATGAAATCATGAATGTTTTTTTCGATGACTGGAAAGCTCTTGCAGAAGAGGAAAGTGGTTTTGCAGGTAAATCTGATGTTACCATGAAGGAATATCAGTCCTTTACAGATCTGCATTATCTCAAGGACAGAACTGTTAGCTGCATCTGCTGGCACCCAACCATTTATGGTAAGGTTTACAAAACAAATGTTCATATTTACAACAATTGTGATGGGTATCTGGAAATCTTTAAAAGGTAGCGGCTCTTGTATTTTATCTATTCTGTTATCTGAAAAAACAGTCAGGAAGCGCAGCAAGAAAAGCATTTGAAATATTTTAGTAGATAATTGATAATACTGAGGAATTGGAATCACCGTCCTAACTAGGGAGGAGTGTTGGCTGATTATGCACACCTCTTCTAAAACATTTGATGAATACTGAGAGAAGTTGTGTAAAATCTGGAGAAAGCCTTTTCTAAAAGAGTGGAAACCTTTAAATTTGGGGTGATCAGCAACTATAGTATTATAGCAATAATACTATTTTTGTTGTTTAAAAAAAATCAAAAAAAGAGAGAAAAGAGGTAAATGCAATAAACTTCCCAAAAATTAGTGTCTATGATTGAAAATCTTAGCACTGGCTCAAGTGGTTCACCAAGGATAACATCATATCCCCAAGCCTTTCAACTTTGACTATTGAACAATTGCAAAAAAGAAGGGGGGCTGTTAAGGAAATGCAATCTTCACCAACATAAAGATTTTTCTATTCTACTATCCTGAATACCTACCTACCTGTCCAACTACCTATGTGTGTGTGTGTGTGTGTTTGTCTTTCCCTGAAAAGAAGACCTAGCCTGAAAATAAGCCCTAGCCTGATTTTTTTGGGGGGGTGAGCCTAATATAAGCCCTGCCCCCAAAATAAGCCCTAGTGAAGGGGGTGGGCATGACCAGCACAGGAGGCAGCCCTTTCCTTCCCCAGTTACCTCATGGCTGCTTGGCTCCTTAATCATGGCCCGCAGATTAGTGGGCCGCGATGAAGGGGCTGAGCAGCCTTGAGGTGACTATGCTTGCAGCCACCTGCACCTCAAAAAAATTAAGACACCCCTGAAAAGAAACCCTAGCTGTTTTTTCGAGGGATCAAAAGAAAATAAGACCGGGTCTTATTTTTGGGGAAACACAGTATATATTGTCTTCATTCAGGAATAATTGTTGTAGCAGTGACGGAGCGCCTCTCTTATGAGGAACGAGTAGCTCAGTCTGGGAAATTGCTCTTATGGAAAGCCCCAATTCTGTTCTGGAGTTTTGCTGACCCCATTCATCCTCAGGTATTCTCTGTTTTTAATGACTTGAAACATTGTTTAACCAACAAAGATGCAATCTCTTTACTTTGTGAAAATTGTGTTCAAAATTGATAGAGCTCTCCCTCTCCCCCAATGTTACTTCTAGCTGATGCTGGAGTGCCCTGAAGATGTTTATTGCTTTGAGTTTTCTCCAAATGATCCCAACATCATTGTTGGAGGCTGTCTCAATGGACAGGTTAGCAATTGGATTTGCACACTTCTCTGTTTCTCTCTCTCTCTTTCTCTCTCTCACTCCGTCCCTCCCACCCTCTCTCATCTTTAAAGTGAGCATTGAAGTATATGTTTGTATGCATTGTGTATCTTTTCTGCATTGTGTAATAAGTTATGGTCTCTCCCCCAATTTTTTCCTAATAATGTTTAATGGCACATAAAAAAGATTGAGAGAATCTGGGCTGCAGATGACCAATCCTGCTCTCAATTTTCCAAAACACATGGTCCAGATAATAGATAAGAGACCTGTGAATGTCACTACTATATTCCCACATCTGGAGTTCAATCTGCTACTTTTCAACTTTTATAACTTCTACCTTTCTGTTATATATTTGAATGCTTACCTATGATGGGTTGGTCTGTGGCGGTGGGAGATTTGAAGAGTCGTCATTGGCCACGAGCCGCGAGCAGCCGGCTATAAAAAAGGCTGCTGTAGTTTCTCCGCGTTCAGATCCTAGAAGAAAATAAAAAGAGAAAAAAACTCAACTGGGTCTCGAGTATCTTTTCCCACAATGCAACACTGGCAACGAAGGTGGGGTACTGAGACAAAGGAGCCCAGTTGAGCATGTGGCAATGAGGACCGAGCGAGACGAAATGGCCGGGAACAACTCTCCACCCGCACCATTCAACCCAACAACCGAGGACTGGGAATCCTACATCGACCAATTCCTCATGTTCCTAGAAGGGAGCGACCTCCAAGGAGTATCCATTTTCCTCACCCATTGCGGTCCCGCAGTATTCAAAATGGCAAAGGCATTAGCGGCACTCACCAATGTAAAGACGATGGCGTGGACAGACCTAGAGAAATTACTGCGTGCCCACTACGCACCAACCTTTTCATGCCTCATAAAAAGACATGAATTTTATTGGCGCGATCAAAAGGGAGATAAGAGCATCGGAGATTTCGTTGCAGCACTAAGAGACATTGGTGAAGCATGCGAATTTCTAAACATGGATGAAGCCATGAGGGACCGCGTGGTCCTCGGATTAAAAGACCGTACACTATAGGGTCGACTACTAACAAAACCTAAGATAACACTGAAGGAGGCAATAGAAGAAGCCACTGCAGCAGAAGCCAGACAGAAATCAGCAGCCACCATGTGACAAATGAATAAATTACCAAAGCAAACCCAAAAAGACACTAGTCAAACACACAATAAGACACCAGAGGAAACAAAAAAACCCGCCACCACAACACACCACGAGGACATTGAATCCCTATCAGAAGACAAAGAGGAAGAAGAAGAGGTAAATCAACTCCGGTCAGAAAAAGGTAGACTGAAGCAAAATGAAAGAAGGTCAGAATTCCGTTGTGCTGGGTGTGGAGGAAACCATCCATGTTCCGAATGCTGTTTCTTCGATGCTATTTGCAGATATTGTGAACGGCGGGGACACATAGCTAGGGCATGCCAGAACAAGAAATAACTATGGCCCTAGACAAAGATGGAACACCCCCCCCCCAGGGAGAGGGAAAAGCAAATAGGAAGCCGTTGGAATCAAAAGAACAGAAATAAGCGATGGAAAGAAGCAAACAGAAAAGAGGAAACACATCAAACAATAACCATTGGGCACTCAAACTCAACCAATGCAAAAAAGGTACATGTACAAGTCACCATAGAAGGCCAGCCATGCAAGATCGAGGTGGACTCAGGCTCGTATTTATCAATGGTATCGTGGGATACCCTAAAAGGACTAATACCTAATATAAACAAGGGAGAGCTCGAAATACAAAAGCTCACACTAAAGGACTACCAGGGAAACAGAATTCCTGTAGCAGGTACTGGACGCTTCAAAGTTAAATTAAAAAAACACACTAAAGTCCTCCCATTAACAATAGTCGACCGGGATCGACCCAGCCTATTGGGACTCGAATGGTTTGCACCATTAGGAACCGAAGTAACCTAAATAAACAGCATTACTGAGACAGACTGGGAAGAGGACATGATGAAACAATTCCAGGACATCTTCAACAGAGAACTGGGCAAGTACCAGGGGTCCCCTATCTCATTTAATTTAAATCCAAATATAGCTCCTATAAGACTAAAGGCAAGTAAGTCCCTTTTGCGTTAAAACCAAAAATTGATGAACAATTAGATAAACCTATCGCACAGGGGGTATTAGAACCAATAGATAACGCAAGATGGGAAACCCCAATTGTTACCCCTATTAAACCAGATGGGTCAGTACGTATGTGCGGGGACTACAAAGCAACCCTTAACCACGCGCTACAGTAAAGCGCATATCCAGTTCCGGTGGTACAGCACCTATTACATTCTTTAGGGGGAGGTAAAATCTTTGCGAAATTGGACCTTGTGCAAGCCTACCAACAATTACCAGTTGATCCAGATATAGCAGAAGCACAAACAATTGTGACACACAGGGGGGCATTCAAATGCAACAGACTGCAATTCGGAGTTAGCATGGTCCCAGGGGTATTCCAGAGTTTGATGGAACGCCTATTGCAAAGAATAAAGGGGGTGTTTCCATACTTTGATTATGTATTAGTATCAGCCAAGGACAAAGAACAACTGAAAGACTGCCTAAGGGAGGTTTTAAAAAGTTTAAAGAGGTGGGACTTAAAGTAAAAAAAGAGAAGTGCCAATTAGCCACCGACAAAGTTGAATTCCTGGGATACCTTATAGGCAAAGAAGGGATCCACCCCACTGAAAACAAAATCAGAGCAATAAAGGAAGCTCCCAGACCCAAAAATAAAACAGACTCGCAAGCCTTCTTGGGACTTATTATTTTTTCAATGTATTCTTGCCACAGAAAGCAACGATAGCGGAACCACTGCACAGGTTGCTTGATAAGAAAGCTACCTGGACCTGGGGGTGACAAGAAGAAATAGGAAATTAAAAACTTACATCAGACTGTGTGCTAATACAATACAGCGAGACCCTTCCAATAACACTAACATGCGATGCATCACCATTTGGCATTGGTGCCATACTCAGCCACGTATTACCCGATGGAAGAGAAGTACCTATCGCATTCTATTCAAAAACTCTATCTAAACCGGAGCGGAATTACAGCCAACTTGACAGAGAAGCATTGGCTGCAATAACAGGAATAAAATGCTTCCATGAGTATATCTATGGCAGACCTTTTTCACTTGTCACAGACCATAAACCTCTCCTAGGAATCCTCACAGGAAACAGGGCTACACCTAACATACTGTCACCACGAATGATGAGGTGGTCCGAATTCCTAGCTGCCTATAACTACAACTTGATCTACCGACCAGGAAAGAACATAACACACACTGACGCCCTGAGCCGTTCCCCCCTACCCGACTTAAACGATGATCCTGCACCAACCACATCAACCCTTCGAATTGAGACGTTGGCAAACCTACCCATAACAGCAACAGACATTGCTATGGAAACCGTGAGAGACAGAACTTCTTTTTAACTGGCTTTTAATTTTTGTATTTTTGTACTTATGTCTTTTAAATTCGCTGTACACCGCCCCGAGTCCTTCGGGAGAGGGGCGGTATAGAAATATTGTTAAATAATAAATAAATAAATAATAAAACATTTAAAGCTGGCTATTTGCTTCCCTTGGTCTAACATTTCAGCCTATAGGGAGCAATTATAATTGGCAAGTGTTCATTGTATGTTTTGGCTAGAGTAGAATTAGTTAAATATTTCACAATTTTTGACAGAGGAAGTGTGTGCTAAATTCATAGGTAGTTTCATAATGGTTTTGGTTTGCTAGGTTAATGTGAGCGGCTACACAGTCATTATTTTTGTATGGAGGGGAAACAAACCCACAGGATTTGAAATGAGAAGTAGACAACTGGCTCCTAAATGTTCAGTCTGGCCCAAAATGGTCTCCAAATGACTTCCAATCCATTCTCTAATCTCAAGGACACTGTGTGTCAGTTACTTTCTCCTGTACTAACTGCAGCAAAGGGGTCTTTGCTGAATTTATAAATAATAATAATGTCTTGTCAAAGTTACCTTACTATATAAGATAAAGGTCACTCCTGTTCACTTCGTTACCCATTTCAGACACATATTAAACTGTCATTTTAGGTTGTGAATGTAAGATTGGCTATAGATGCAGCTAAGTAATATCTTCACTTTTTATTTAATACATCTATTCTAGATGCAACACCCAGGGCAGTTTACAACAATAAACCATTCCTGATGGAAGGATGCCAGCATGAAGTCTCCTCATGCACATCACTTCTTGAATCTTAAACAAGGAAATCCTAATTTATCCTGACAGTAGCAGGATATTCTCTCAACAGTTATTTTTTCCGGAGATGTAATACGATTTCCTCTGCATGATGATGATGATGATGATGATGTCATTGGGTATAAAAACTAGGTGACGGGGAAAAAATAAAAATCTTTCCACTTGCAAATGGAATAATACAGATCCTTCCGGTTACTGTAGTGCAGAAGTAGGACTTCTATGCAAGAAATGTAATTGGCAGAAGATCTTGCTGCAAGATTACTCACAGAGCTTTGGAGTATAGCATTTTTTAGAGCTCTGTTACTAGTTTTGCATTGCTATTCATTTTAGGGTGGACTTTTCACCAAAATGTTTGAAGCAAGGCTACTTGAAGGACAATTCTTTCTTCCAAATTGTCCCCTTGAATAGTCCACTGAACATCTATAGTATTCTTCTAGATAGCCTCAAAAATGCTTCTTAGAAAAACCTACCAATCCCAGACTTATATCCTACCTAGGACTGAATGGACACCTCTTAGCATTTTTGGGATCCACTGGATGCTGCTTGAGGTTAATTATGAAAAGCAGCTTCATTTGGGTTATGTTGGAAGTTAAAACACATCCCTCTCCTAGGAAAATGAAATACTTTAGGATATATTTAAAAAGGCAGAATATTTCCCCTAAAAGAGAAGTAGAAAC
>JANHFN010004374.1:15549-28204 GCA_032468175.1 Toxicocalamus goodenoughensis
ACACTAACATGCGATGCATCACCATTCGGCATTGGTACCATACTCAGCCACGTATTAGCCAATGAAAGAGAAGCACCTATCACATTCTATTCAAAAACTCTATCTAGACTGGAGTGGAATAACTAGACAGAGAGGCATTGACTGCAATAACAGGAATAAAACATTTCCACGAGTATATCTATGGCAGACCATTTTCACTTGTCACAGACCATAAACCTCTTCTAGGAATCCTTGCAGGAAACAAAGCTACACCTAACATACTGTCACCACGGATGACGAGATGGTCTGAATTCCTAGCTGCCTATAACTACAACTTGATCTACCAACCAGGAAAGAACATAACACATGCTGACGCCCTGAGCCGTTCCCCACTACCTGACTTAGACGATGATCCTGTACCAACCACATCAACCCTTCAAATCGAGACGTTAATAAGCCTACCCATAACAGCGACAGACATTGCTATGGAAACCGCGAGGGTAAAAAACCTGGCATGGATTTTAAACTGGGTAGGTAAAGGGTGGCCAGAGACTGCAAGCGATGAGACTGTTAAACCGTTTTGGAATAGACAAACAGAACTATCAATCTTAAAGGGATGTATACTATGGGGGGATAGGGTGATCATACTGAACATATTAAGGAAACGAATACTTGAATTATTGCATGAGGGTCACCTGGGTATTGTCAGAATGAAGTCCCTGGCTAGAAGTTATGTATGGTGGCCAGGGATGGATAAAGACATAGGAGAATGGGTAGCAATGTGCAAACGATACCAGGAATCTAGACCTACACCCCCTTCTGCACCTATACATGAATGGGAAACACCTAGGGGACCGTGGTCCAGAATACACATTGATTTTGCAGGACCAACTAAAGGACACACATTCTTAATAGTTGTAGATGCTTACTCAAATTGGCTGGAGGTAAGCATCATGAACTCAACTACAACAGAAGCTGTTATTAGACAACTAAGAAAACTTTTTACAACACATGGATTGCTGGATTTAGTTGTATCCGACAACGGACCACAATTCACGGCAATAACATTCGAGGGGTTCCTGGCAGAACAAGGGATAAGGCATGCACTAACAGCGCTGGGATGTCCGGCTATGAACAGACGGGGGGGGGGAGAAACACATGGTCTGTTACACAAAGGAAGCACTACACAAATTGGGACCTGGAGATATACAAGAAAAAATAGACAAACTACTAAGTATACAGCACATTACACCTAACACCACAATAAATAAAAGTCCCGCAGAATTATTAATGGGAAGTAAACTCAGATCAAAGCTAGACAGACTACACCCCACATATAGCCCAGAAAAGCCAGCAGACTCCTCCAGTAAGTGCTGCACATTCAACACAGGGGACCTAGTATATGCAAGGAACCTCACGGGGGAACCAGTGTGGATACCGGCAAAAATAACCCAAATAACAGGGCCCCGGTCATGCAGGATAGACACAGAGGACAGGAGGAGCTGGAGGAGACACATAGACCAAATCAGATTGAGGACACACTGAGAAACACTAACAATCAGGAAGAAGAAGTGGGAGACTCTCCGCCAACCTCTAACAAAAACAACCCAACCAGAGTGGGGGGAGAACCTCCGCAAATAAAAGAATTGCCACAAACCTTAAGCAAAAATAACCAAATCAGAGGGGGGGGAGACCCCTCAAACACAAACAAAAGGGGAGGGAGAGACCCTCCACAAGTAAAAGAATTGACAAAACAAACCCTAACAACAACACAACAACCAATACTAACATTAGCCCCGATCGGAAATCGCGAACATGTACCTGAAACCATAGAAGAAGAAAACAACTTGGGGACACTGGAGCAGGCTTCGAAGAACCATCAGGAAGCCTCTCCTGGCGGGAGCGGCCAAGCCGACTCATCCAGCCAGGAGAGACCTGGCAGGAGCAACATGGTCGACTCTACCTTCCAGGAGCCCCACAGAAAAGGACAGGAGAAACAGCAACCCCGTCCGAATAGAAGCGAACTCACGACTGAGTTGCGCAGGTCCAGTCAGAACCATAAGAGCCCCGCCTACCTTTGTGACTATGTAGTATAGGCGGGGCCCGGATTGGTTAGACTAGACATCATGGGGAGGGGTGTTATATATTTGCATACTTACCTATGATGGGTTGGTCCATGGCGGTGGGAGATTTGAAGAGTCGTCATTGGCCACGAACTGCGAGCAGCCAGCTATAAATAAGGCTGCCGTGGTTTCTCTGCGTTCGGATCCTAGAAGAAAATAAAAAGAGAAAAAAGTCAATTGGGTCTCGAGTATCTTTTCCCACAACGCAACACTTTCTGATATTGAAACAAAAAAAAATCCTTCCTTTCTATGCCTTCACATATAATCCTAGCATTGTAAACAGGAAAAGCTCTTTCTTAATCTCACTAGAATTTGGGAAATTTAATAGTTTCATTATGGGGGGAATATTATGCAGAAGAAATGTGTTTTGAACAACTCTCTTGTACCAGATTGTCAAATCTGTTGTTCTGCTCCAATGCCAGGTTGTGTTGTGGGATATTTCAGAATATGAAGAAAGGTTAAAAAGTGCCAAATCAGGCACTACTACTGGCACAGCAGTTAATGTGGTGAGTATTCCATACTTATTCTTCTTCCCTGCTGTCAATTACTCCTTACTTACTCCTAGATAAATAAATACCTGTATGTGAATAAGTTTGCAAGGGTCTAAGTTTCCTACACCTCCTCCAATAGGGCTAAATCGATATTAGGAGTTTTCACTTGGACTTTCAAACAAACATTAAGTTTCACGTTCAGCCCAAAATTGGCTCAAAGCTTTGTTTTGACCGTAGCTCAGGACAGAAAATCAAGGGCCAGGTCTATGGTACTATTGTTTAAACAAATCTCACTTTGACACGACAGAAAAGTGTGGTTTATTTAAAACTGAATGTTTCAAACCTTATGTCTCCTGGACAGGAGAGGAAAGAGAGAAGGGATATTTGATATCTGTGCCCATGTTACAAGAAATAATTACTTTGTTATATTTGAGTGGCTCAGCCCTCCCCCTTACCCCCAGCCAATATATTTTCCTTATTTCTTCCCACTGATGATGGCATATGCATGATCCATTTTTGTGAATATTCAAAGATCCTTCTACTTTAAATAAAGGACTTGTTTGTTTGTTTGTTTATTAAACTTACATGCCGTCTATCTTGCTTATAAGCTTAATTTTTGGTTTTTTAAAAGAATGATAGCTGGTTTCTTCTTAGTTGTTAACAGGTCATGTTCAATTTTTAGCCTAGTTTCATACTGGAACAACAAATGGGGAAGGAGCCACACTTGGCGAGGTACTGTGCAGTCTCATCTATAGAATATGGCCACAAATCTATAATAACGGATATACACTGGCTGCCAGATTTTTTTGAGGTAAGATTCAAATATGACTCTTTCCTTGTGAACCATTGGGGGGGGGGGGGAAATCCAGTCACCACCAGACTTGTTCAGTCTTCTGACTTCAAGAGGTGGCTATTGTGAAAGCAAAATGAGCGAAGATCCAGCTACGTGTCATTTTGAGGCAGTGTTGGATGTAAATGTAGTCTATATGCATATTTTTCATAGAATATTTAATGGGGTTTGCAAATCATGGGTTATGACCCCCTATCATGAGCAACTTGGAGGGGTGTCATATAAAAAGGTGCAAACCCTATTGGACTTGTGCAGGAAATGGGCTATCAAAATGGGGCCTTGATTTGTTTGGTTAAGCCTAAACTAGTTTTGAGAAAAGCTTAAAAGAATGGTACATTGATGGATCGTGGCAGTATTTGCCTATTTTTCTTTAGTTTTATGGGGTGTGATTTTCACAAACTATTTATCACTATGGGAGTCCCAGAAAATTCTTAGATTGCTGTACTAGAAGAGGTCAGAGGAACCTAACATTAGTTCCACAAACAGTGATGGAAACTCCCTTTGTATCTTCAAAATCATCACTAGCTCAACCCTCCTCCAAACAACTTCCATAGGTTTTGAGATAACCAGACAACATAGTATTCTCTCTGCTTCTTCAGATTCTTGAAACAAAAGTTGGGCTATAAACCTAACAAATAAATACTTAAAATACAGTCTCTGTGTCTCAATTTGCAATAAATAACAACCCCAGCATTATTTATTCTTGTGGAATCAAGGGCTGATTCACAAGAACATTTCTTTCATATGGTGTGGAAGAAATTTTGTGGAAGAAAAATTACATATGCATACTTCCAGAAAAATATTGTAAAGCATTTGGAGGGTTTTCATTTGTGCTCAACTACAGTGCTTATTATTATATGCAGTATGTTCACTTTTTATTTTCTAAACTGGAAATTGATATTACTTTTATTGTACTTTCTATTAAAGTAAGTGTATCAGTGAACCAAGGACAACTGGCTATTTAACAAATTAGTCAGGCTGTTACAAAACTGGTGTTTCTAAATATGGTCAATGAACATGAACGTTTCTAGAATATCTGTGTAAGGGTTTCTACTTTCTTTTAATTGGAAATATTGTGCAACCTTGAATAAACCTGGGAAAATGTAACACTGGCTAAAAAAAACCCAAAAACAATTTCCACATTTGGCCACTGCCTCCTCCAACGTCTGAGTTTGCACATCCTGAAACATCTATTTGTTTGTAGTATTTTTTAATTATTATTGTTATTCTCCTGTTTCTAATATGAAATGGTATTTTAATTAATCTTTCTTAGGTCAACAGGATGGGGACTGTTTTTGAAAATAGAGCTGGAATTTGTGTGCAGCTGATGACCTGTTCACCAGACTGGTAATATTTTATTCAAAAATTTATTATATCAAGATGCAGTTATATGTTTGTGTGTTCCCTCCTCCTGTTAGTTCTTATGTGCCCAAATTAACAAAAAAATATTCTAGATTCTTATATGACCTTTTCCGGTGGTTCATTCAGGGAGGTATGATTTAAATATATCTTTAAACCAGGATTGTAATTTATCAAATCATGATGTCAAAATTGGGAGGCAGAATATAAATAATCTCTGTTATTTCTTTGATTTCAGTTCCCTTTTCTTGTTCTTTTCATATTTTCCCCAGTTCATTATTACTTTTTTTGTTAAGCAGATACCAGTTCCAATTAAAATACTCAGACTTAGTTTTGATACAAAAGTCAACCTTTCACTCTTTCGGTTTTATTGTTATTCCCATCTATCTAGCACAATATATGTTTGGGATCTCCGAACTTACAGGCCTACCTTACAACCTTCACTTGAGAAGAAAAAGGAAGAGGGTATTATTAATGTTCCACCTGATGTGCCCACCACCTTCAAACACCTTGACCTTGCCTGGAAACCTATCATAAAGGTACAGCACAAACATGCAGAGAACTTTAAAGAATGACTAAGATGGAGGGAAGATGCATCATTTCAACCCAGTTTTTAGTCTTCTCCTCTCCTCTCCCAAAAGATGAAATTTGGTTCAGATAGGAGTATCTTGAAACATTGCTACAAATGGAAGATCATGTGTGATCTCCATATGTCAGAATCTGAGAAGCTGGATCTTACTTCCCCAAAGGCATTGAGAAAGAGAAGGCAATGCACGTTTGGTCTCTAAAAAAAATGGAAATTGCCAGATAGTATGGATCATTTTGATAAAGCAATTAAGGGAAGAAAAAGGTTGTCCAGATAATTGTTTTTGGTCAATTTTAATTAGAACCAAATTGAAAAAAACTTAATGGAAAAAATTCAACTACTCCCAAATTGGAATGATCTCCATGCATATCACCAGACATTCAACTTAGTAGAGATATGAAAACAATTTAATTTAATTGTCAATTTAATATATGCAGAAAGATACATTTTCTATCTACTCCACATGGCACTAGACTAGATTATTCTTCAATATCTCAATTGATGGGTATTTTGTTTGAAAAATGCAGCATTTTTTTCATTTTAAATTGTGATTGTCCAATAGGAAAAGGGGAGGGGAAATTCCTATTATTGGAAGTGGTGTTTTAGCCCTCCTTTTTTGGAAAATTTCTTGACAATTCCCCATTGCAGCCTCAAACTACTTCTTCCCTGTGTTTGTGCTAGATGAATTCTAAGCCAGTTTAAGAAAAAAATTGTCCTGCTTGGGGTACTGTGGTGGTGCTATTCTCAGGCACAAAGGATCAAGACCACAGAATAAGCACTAATTAAACTGATTTATTACTCATGCCTAAGCATAAGAATCTGGTCAACAAATCATGAGCACTAGATTGGTGCTAAGGTTAACAGAATTAACGAGGGATTGAATTATTTATAGGAATATAATGACTCCAGGCTGATTCCTCTCTTGACACCGCCCTTAGGCTCAGCCTATCCTATTACAGATATACAAGCATTCAATCTGGACAACCAACCCCTATAGTCCTCATTGGACAGTTCCTCTGATGCTGTTCCTCCTACCTTCCATGCCAAGAAAGCAACTAGAAAGCTAAATGTTGTTTATAAAATTAAAGTACCAACATGCCAACGGGTATACACCCAGAAATCAGCTTTAAAATAAACATTTTTTCTTGTATTTCCCCAAATTTGATCCCTAATCTCTACTACAGCTAGAATGAATTTCATTCTAGTATAGCAGTTATAACCTTTATCTAATATAAAGGGAGCCATGAATTCAAAAAATACATTTGGGGTTGGGTTTCTTTCATCCCTATTATTCTTTCTTTGGGTTATCCTGTCCACTTCTTTTTTAAAGCAATTAGTTCACTGATGATGAAGTTAAAACCAGCCCACCAGAATAAAGTTAATCATTAAAAAATCTTGTACCATGTTTAATGAGCTCTTTAAATAATGTTTCAAGAAGATTAGATAACATGTTTTGTGTGTTGGTATTGCAAGAGAGTTCTGTAACTCATATGGCTTGGTCATGCCCATTCATGACTCTTTTTCAGTGTCAAGTTATTACCTATGTTAAAGCTTTATTTGTTTTGTTGAATGTAAGTTCATGCCTTTCTTTCAAAGCCAATAATATTTTTATGTGAGTTATATAATACATATATATTTGTGACCTTTAACTAATGTGAAATATCTTTTTTTTAAATTAACAGTACTATAATATCTTTAAATGCAATGCACCAAAAATAGCTTTATCTTAACAGGAAATAGCCAAACTTTATTAAAAAAAAATTAAACTGATATTGATCTTAGAAGATTTAATAGCATTAAATTCTTCTGAGTTTGTCATTTCATATTGTTTTAAAATGTATTGTTAAAAATGAAACAAATCAAACAGTCAGATGCTAATTGCAAAATCAATTAATAGTGTGTCTATGATTATTATGCATTAGGAAGCATAAATTATCTTATATAATATTGGTTGGTTTATATTCTATATTTGCTACCCAAAGCGGACTGTGCTAGCATAAATAGGTTTCTGGCATTGTTTGTTCAACGAACACATCTCTCTTCCCCCCCCCAATTATACATCTTGTTAAATGCCTTTTCTAAAATCCTAAACCAGATCAATCTGCCCAAGGCAGATACAAGTGCTGAATATAGTCCAATAAGATTTAGCTTCAGAGAAGAGCACTATCACACCAAAATTCAAGGTAAGCAATTTTTACGTTTTGGGGAAATTAGCAGTAGATTAGGAGCAGATTAAGAGACTGCATAGTCCTGAGTTGGATCAGGGAGTGGGAAATTGATTCAGAATAGCCATACCCTAGCATCCTTCAGGGTATATTTAGTAATTAAATGCTTATAGCTTGAGTTTGGCAACATTCTGTCCACTAGGTCTAAGCAAATGAAGGACTGAGCTCGACTGAATCGTGATTATGATTATTGATTATTTCATTCAGTTTATATCTAGTAGATTTTATTAAGTATAGTTTATATTCCTACAGTTTATATCTAATGGTCAATTATGATACCACACCCAGAATCATTAATTGTATGCTGCCCAGAATCACATACTCCAGAGATAGGTAGCTGTAAAAATTTGATAAATAAATACAGTACATAATGCAAAATTATTTTATAACTTTTCTAAACTGAAGATCGTGAAGTTTCCTCATTTCTGATCTCTGTCAGGCAAAACTTGTCAGCTTCCCTGAAACATTCAGTTAATAAGCCCTCAGTTCATGCAGAGCTATTTATGTAGTAGATAAGAAAGTTAATCAGTTTCCCATTTGCCTGTCATTTTTAAAAAATCTCTCGTCCTCCAGTCATCTAACCTGTTTTGATGAATGAGGCAAATAATTGATTATGTAAGTTTTACTCACAATCTTACTCCAATTCTTTTGTAGACAAAACAGCCGTCCCAAGCAAACAAAGCAAAGAGGCACCCATAGAAAAAATTCCATATGCAGAGATCCAGGGCACAACAATGAAACCTCTTAAGCTGCTGGAAAATATAAATACCAGCTTTTTTGTTGGAACTGAGGTAAGTTTTTCTTTGGGGTGTCAAATTGATTGCTTAACTTCAGAAAGATGGGAGAACTGGAGAATACTGCACAGAATAGTTGTAAGCTGATCAATGAATTCCTATTACAAAACTAACAGAAAATTAGTTATTGTGAATCTATTTACAAAGGGCCATATATGGGTATAATTACCATTGCTAGAATTCTATTTGGTTGGGGTTTTTTCTTCTTATATAAAGAGGACTTGTGTTCAATAGCACAGCTCAAAAAAGTTAGCCTGAATAAAAATAATTGCTGCCAGTGTAATACTATTGGAAAAATCTAAGGCAGATGATGTTGTTACTGAGCTTATAAAAGAACTCCCGTTTAAGACATATATTTATTGAGAAAGCATCAACAAATACACAAATTAGCAATTAGACAAAATGATGATTCATTTGGACTTTTCTGGTTAGGCCTGTACAATTGGTTTTTATGAGTAGTCACTACATCATCATCATCATCATCATCATTATTATTATTACCTTTATTGTCAGGGTACAACAGGTGTACAATTTTATTTTATTATTATTTTCCATTCAGAAGTCTGACAGCCCACTAAGGATCATCTTGTCACACTGAATCTTATTCACATATTTCACATGAAAAACCCTGGGGCAGTATTGTTTTAGATCAATCAGATCTGATTCTTATGGTCATTCCACATGGAACCTTTGCAATGTTTAAGATCAATTCTGCATCTCCCCATTCTCATTATTTTGGTTTGGTCTGAGAGTTGGGTTGATCTACTGAAGATTTTGTCACTGTGTCTAAAATTGCAGCAATGTTTTTTTAAGCTCTCAAGTGCCGTTGTGCGGTCTGTTCACCCTCTCACCTGAAATGTCCAGAATTACTTCTAGCCACCTAGAGTTGCTTCTAGATAAGATGGGCAGTACATAAACGTAATAAATAAGTAAATTTTTAAAAATTACAAGCCTTTTTATGTGCATGATATATGGCACTTGGTCATAACTAAACTGATGATGTGGGAGCTTCCACAGCCCCATACAAAATACATGGCCACACTGATGAGCAGGTTATGTTCAGGGGTGAGATACGACAGGGTTAACTAGCGGTTCGGGATTTACGAGCTTCCCTGCAGGCTGCGAGCCACGTGCCTGTAAATCATCATCAGCACTCTGCGTTCAGAGAAGCAGCCTTTGAAACAGCCCTCTTTTCTTGCTTTTCTAACTGCAGCTGTGCCTCGTTCGGCAGCTGAAGTTGAAAAATCAAGAAATAAAGATCAAGTAAGAGCCCGGGTGGGCATGTGGGCAGGTGGGCAAAAACATCAGCCGGTTCTATGTCTGCTGCTCTTCAGAGCTACCGGTTCTACAGAGATGGACAGAACCGGTAGAAACCCATCCCTGCCACCTGGGGTCCAATACTAACCTTTATTTCCTGCTTTTGAAGCACAGCTGCTTTGAGCGGCACAGCAGATTGCCGTGAGGCAACTGTTGAAGCTACAGGGAAAGTGCAGGTTTGCAGGAGGTGAGTCGGAAAGTCTCTGTACCTGCGCAAAGTGCACATTTGGCACACATGCACAGAGGTGTGCGTGCGCACAAAGCACTTCCACCAAGCCAGGCCCAACGAACCAGTGGTAAAAAAATTTGAAACACATCACTGCACTGAAGGCCATGGAGAGTTTTAACAGAATCAAAAGAGAGAGTGTGCCTTCTATTTAAATTGCAATCAAATTTATCAATGAGTTGATGAATAAATTTTCTATCCCCATCTGAACCCTGACAGAAAAGGATTGAAATGATTCACTTCCTCTGAAGTGCTTTGTGGCTGCTTCCTATCACAGCATCTGTAACCATCACTAAAAAAAGGAGACTGAAGTCATGAAGTTGGCTATCTAACACTGGTTGATCCAGGTAAGGACCTTCAAGAAGGAAGCACATAATATTTTCTTTCAGAGACATGGTAAACAGTTCCTCCTCTAAAAAGGCTTTGATCACATCTGAGATTGAGATAACTATGCTTCCTCCTGACCTCCAGAGGGGGAGAAATTTCCCTACCAGTGGCAGGACAACATGCTATGCAGAAATGCATCCATAGAATTCATAGTCACAAGGGCTCCTTATTGGGCAAAAACGCCATCTGTGCACTTGCATACAGTTCAACAAGGAAGAGTCAAGTCTATGGTGAATCTGACTGACTTGTCAACAAAATAATGTGCAAAATAGTGACAGCAACCAAGGAAGGAAGAAGATGAGGAGGAAGAGGGGAAGGAGAAGGAAAAGGAGGAGAAGGAGAAAGAGGAGAAAGAAAAAGAGAAGGAGAATTTACTATCTTTATCTCCAATTATATGGAAATTAATTAAAGTATTTGAAAACTTGGGTTCGTTCTACGTTTTAATAGGGTCATTTGTTTGTAGTATTATATTGTGTTCTAGGCTTTTTGTGTTTTTATGCAACCTCTGTGAACAAAGTGATTTATCTTTATTATTTTTCATTCTCATTGAAAACTAATCACTTTAATTAATATTTTGCCACAAATTGCAAAATTCTCATTATGATGTGCAAAAGAAGATAAAAAAACAGGAAAATGTCTAGTGACATATGAAAGCATTCTGTTCCACAGCAGTTGAATACACATTCTTCTATGTACTAAGTGACAACCTTCTTTGGTATTTTATCTTCTTAGTCATTTTGGCAATTTATGCTCAGCACAGTTAATCTAATGTTATGCCTCATGCCTCATCATATAAAGAGCCTTTCTTCCTTTCCCTTTTTCCTTTCCTCTTTCTTTCCACTTGCTTTGCCACATGTTATTAGAAAACCCAGCTAATCTTTTCTAAAACCAAGGAAGTCCACGTGACATACATACAGATTAATTTATAGCCTCAATTGAACCCAACATTTGTGTTGCTGTTCTGTTACTAAGTAAGATGTTTGTTACATGATTTTTGCTCTATTTCACAACCTTTCTTGCCTCAGTGGTTAAATGAATCACTGCACTTGTTAAATTAATAACACGGTTGTTAAGTGAATCTGGCTTCCCTATTGACTTTGCTTGTCAGAAGGCCACAAAAAGATGATCACATGATCCCGGGACACTGCAACCATCATAAATGTGAGTCTGTTGCGAAGTGTGATGCCTCGGGGCATGGCACAAAAGCAACAAAGTCAAAAAAGTAGGTAAGTTCCCTTTAATACCTCCAACTTGGCCCCCAATGTCCAGTTATCATTGGCTGGAGGAAGAAAAACTCTCCCAAGAACAGTTTTTAAAGGGAAGAAATTCAGTCTGAACCCAAAGTACATATAGATTATAAATAAAAACCAACACACACCACACAGTAGCAATTAACGAGACAGGGCAGAATAAGGAATTGAAGACTTCAAAAGATAACAAAACAAACACAGCTGGGAGGATGCCAGAAAGGTGCTGTGCGCAAACGCCCTTTTTAAATCCTGTTTTCCCAGCTGCAATTAATGAAGGGAATCAGGGCCCTTTTCTCCCACATAACTCACATAACTCATGTTGCTTCCTTTTCTGTTTTTTCCTGCATGCCCTAGGATGAAGAGGAGGTGGCCCTGGATCTTCCTCTGAAGGCCCAGCCGGTCTGTGCCCTTCCCCAGTTTCTTCCACAGCCACTGGAACCACACTCCTGCTCCCTGTCAGCTGCTCAACCTCCCCCTCGAAATCAGATTCCAACAGGGGCATGATATGCAACTTTGAACAATCACTAAGTGAATTGTTGTAAATCAAGGACTTCTTGTGATTGAACCTTACTGCTGCTAACCCTCTTCTTTTTCCTTCCACCTTTTCTAGCATTAGGGTCTTCTCAAGAGAATTAGGTCTTCATATAATTCACCCAGAATATTATCATTTAAGCTTGGTCCTTTGTGCTCAGACTGAGAGCCCTGAATTAATTCTTTTTCTAGGGATATCTATGGTATTTTCAGGAGCCTTCTCCAATACCAAATCTCAAAAGTGTGTTAGTGTTAGGGATAATACCCTAGCAAAATATGCACAGTAGTCAGGCAGCCAGGCAGACTAATATGTGAGAAGTATGTTTGTGGTTTACACACACAGCAAGAACAGATACACTGTTTTTTAGTTAAATAAGTATTTAATCCAACAAGGGTTAAGCATAGTCAAACAGTCCAATTATCATAACAAGTTTTCAGTCAGCACAGTAAGTTCAGTCAATTCAGGGATTATGCAGTTGCAAAGTCCAGTGTCGAAAAAGAGGTCAGTTCACTTACAAGGTCAGTCCATTAATCAGT
>JANHFN010004374.1:28304-52740 GCA_032468175.1 Toxicocalamus goodenoughensis
TTTTATTGAAAAGAAAACAATGTGGACGTATCCATGAAGTCGGCAAGCTTGACTTGAAGGAGGCTTGACTTAAAACTGAACAGTGATTTGCTTGTAGCCACTTTACAAAAAAAAATCCATTTAAGTATGATTTATCAACTCAAGAAGATGAGGAGGTAGGTAGCCTTCAAGCCTTCAGCAAGACTTGCTTTAGTTGTTTTTCCATTATCAATTTGCCCAGAAGAGATGCTAAGCAGAAAAACTTACATTTTGGGGGCCTCTCCATTTAAAAATGGAAGTCACACTAGCTACCTTCTAGCTTTTAGTCCTGAGCTCTATTTTGAATAATATGTTAATACTTTAAAGGAATGTAAAGATAGACACCATCAGTATCCATTGATTTGATTTGTGTAATTTCTCAACATTTCTTAAAATACCTTCTTTTGTTATCTTTGTTATCTTGATTCCCTTACTTTTATTCTCTCTCTCTCTCTCTTTTCTTAGTGCTGCTTATTAGGGCAGGCTTTCTATTTCCACAGGAAGCCTTATTTTTTACAGGTTGCTGAATAGTGCCAAAGAACCACTGTATACCTTTGGTTGACCCTTTGTTAATATTGTGGACTAAATGTCAGTTTAACTTGTTAGAATGCCTCTCACCTTTTCCTTTCAGTCTTTCACCATTCAAAACAGCCAGGAAAACTTAGACGTCTGAAACCAACTCTCTCAAAAGCTGAGTTTACTCACCTTAGACTGCTTTCCTTCTCAGGAGAGCTGCTTAGTGCTTGCTGTTGACTTTCCAAAAAAAGTTCCCTTTATGTGGCCACCCTCCCTGGTATCTAAGTGTGTAAGATGAAGCAGTGGGAAAGATGAAAAATGTGAGGACAAGGTACCTGCTTTCCAATTTGAAGAGCAGAGTATGTTTTGTTTCAGTCAATCCCAAATGCTCAGCATTTTCTTCTGGAAAAGTATAAGTCCCAGAATTTAGGAAGGTTGAAGAGCCTGATTACTTCCTGAACAGTTCTGAAAAGTCTCGTCTCAACCACAAGATGGGGTTCGGACACTTGAAAGTGCTGGAAAGAACTTCAGATCTTTTCCATGGAAGACACACGATCCCTTTCACACTTTTGTCTGTAATGTAAAATATCGTACGATCCCTGACATGAACATAGAGAAGCCAGGACATCTGAGTAACCTTAGACATCTTCTCTAAGATTTTTCTTTGTTGTCCTTTTCCGATTATGAGTTGTCTTCTTCTAGAGTTCTCCATGTTGATGTACTATTGGCCAGACCTGTACTTGCCTTCTCAGTGACAATTTAGCCTCAGCCTTTCACTTTTTTTCCTCATTCTGTGGATCTGTGATCTCTTAATTTCATCTCAGTGCAACTTCTAGAAGTTTCCTCTCTGAACCTTAAGTTCAGCAATTGGATGTATTAGGGCCCCAAAAGTTTTGATGAAGCAGATGGCTTGTGAGCACACAGGCTGAAAACTGATTATGCATCAGTTGTAGTTAGGCTCTGAAAAAGAATTGTTTCTCCTAGTTTGGCTGAAAGAAATCTGAGAGTTCAACTAATGTTCAGCTTACTGCTGTTTATATTGGTTCATTAAGTTATTACATCGGGTTGTAATCAGAGGTGGTATTCAGCAAGTTCTGTAAAACCAGTAGCAGAAATTTTGAGTAGTTTGGAGAACTGGCAAATACCACCTCTGACTGGAGATTTTACAGTATCCTTCCCTTGCCATGTCCACCGAACTGGTAGTAAAAAAAATTTGAATCCCACCACTGCCTGGGATGTTGCAACTGGCATAAATACATGCCAGTTGCCAAGTGCCAGAATTTTGATCATGTGACTGTGGGGATGCTGCAATAGTGGTGTGAAGACCAGATGTAAGTCACTTTTTTCAGTGCAGTTGCAACTGGTTGTAAGTTGAGGGCACAATGCCCTCCAGCTGGAACTACCAGTATAATCTCTAAATGCCTATGCCACAACCTTGCTAATTAGGAATTCTGGAACTTGTATTCCTGACACTTTTGAGGAACTCAAGCTGGGAAGGTTGTTCTAAAATATTATTACTATTAATTTAAATTTATTATAGCCACCCAGTCCCATAGGACTCCTCTTGAGTACTAAGTTTAAAAAATAAAATTTAGTATTCAATATTGCTGGCTATTTTGAAAGCAGATATTGTCTCAGGAATGTAATGATGGAATCTGGTGAGACTTTGGAAAAATGCGTTTTGTATAGTAACTTATCATTCCCCCTCTTCATTCTTTTCTTTGCAGAAAGTGGTTGGTGGTCAGCGAGAGTTAATGGAAGAACAGACCAATCAAAACTACATAGAATTTTTGGATTTGGAGAAAGCCATATTAGTTCGACTTGGATTAATCAAGGGACCAGATAAATTTAGCCCCTCGAGAAATATGTAGTTTTACCACTACTTAACAATAATGAGCAACTTCAGAATAGCTGTGACTCTCAAGATATATAATTTATACTGCAAGTCCTTCCATGAAACAGACACCTATTTTTATTTAACTAATTGTGCCTTCCTCAGTGAGAATGGCCAGATAGCAGGCAAACATGTATGTGCTGTTATTCCCTATCCCTATATTATGTATAATGCATACTTAAGAAGCAATATTTATTGTTAATTTGCTGTAGTGTCATAATGCAGATTTAATAAACACCTATTTATTTGTTAAATATGGCATTGTGGAAGCTGTGGTGTTAAAAGAAAACAAAAAAAAAGCCTCAAGGGTGCCCCAAAGGGTGTTTTTCCAAGGGGCAACTGGCTCAAAGCTGAAGAAACTTCTTGGACTAGAAGTGAAACATCTTCAAACAAAAACCAGAAATTCCAGTTGCCTCTTGAAAAAGCACCTTTGGGACAATCATGACCTAGATGACCAAGAATCTCCATATACAACTCAAGGGTGCATTTTGTATTATCAATTCATAAGCAGGTCTCACCTTTCACCTAGGTCAACATTCTGAGTTCACACATAGCCACGCTCATATTATATTTCCCACGTTTGAAAGTGTAGCAGTAGGTAAAATCCTGGCAATATTTCAGTGGGGTTACTCCAGGATAGAGAATGGAGCCACTTTTGAAAGCATCAATGTATTGCTTTTTTTCCCTAATGCAGCTGCTACACAACATATGAATGATACACTGAATTATTTATTACTGTTAAATTACACCAGATGTGTAATTTATTACACATTTGCACATGGGGACAGACATTTTTAAAAGTGATATATTTGTTTTGTTTGGTATTAAAGGCATAAAGTTATGTCCTAATTCAGCAGGAAAACTGGGATGCTGCAATAATATGCTTGCAAATGACTATATTATCCAGGGCTTCTCTGAAAAAGTTACGGATCACTGAATATAAAAATGAAACTTGTTTGATTTGTGCACAGCTCTTACACCCTGGTTTCTAATTAGAGAAGTCAAAATGTAAGCATGTTAGGCGTGAATCAAGAACATCCTATTTAAAAAATGTTCTGTAACATAGACTTGCCAATGTTGTTCAGGCCATCAGGTGCATTGATTTGACATCAAGGCCTGCAACAAATGGAGTATACAAAATGACATCTACTCTTGAGTGGAAGTAGTGATTCCATTCCATTCATTCTTCTTCACAGGATTCTGGACAAGATGGACCAGAAAAGGGCCATCTGCTCTTATCAACTGTGAAAGGTCTGCCCCTTCATATTATCACCCAAACTGATACATTAGATTAAGTCTGTGTTCTTTCCATTTCATAGCACAGCAGACTAACAATCCTGGCAATATAAATTCTTTTCACACTAGTTAATTAGTCTTATCTTTAAAATGTATTCTTAAAATAAAATTACAGAATCAAGTTGTTTTCAATTTTGGGTTTTATTCAGAATTAACATAGTTCAAAAATAATTCACTTCCTGTACATATGCTTTAAAAAAATACATCAGCTTATCAATAAATGCTTCAGGTTAAAATATATGCTTTTAAACTGTATCACTATATTGAAATGACTGTAGTTATGTACCACCACTCTAATCATCATCATAATAAATTAACCAGACTGTATAAAATGCTGAATATTTAAGGAAAATGCGGCAAAAATCATGCACCAAATTCAGTCATCCTATTGTCAATAAATAGCTAAAATAATTATAATAATATCAAGGAGCAAATTAAATAGCACTTGTACCAGATCCGTAACAAAAAAAAGGAGAACTGATAATGTAAATAAATGAGGAGAAACCAGACCTATAATATAGGGTACCCTTTCCTTGTCCTCCAACTATTTTAAGACTATAATTCCCAGAATTCCTAGATGGAATTGAGGAAATTGTGATTCCCCAAACAACTGACGACATCAGTTGATGAAGGTTAATGCAAAGCAAATAGTGTTCAAAACACTCTTTAAAAGATAATGGCTTCCCCTGCTTGCTAATTAATATTTTTTTAAAGGAATGTCATTTAAGACATACTCTACTCCATTGCTATCTCTTTTTTTAAGAGGCACCTGGTTGCAATTTATTGCTGCTTGGGTCATTGCCTGATTGCAGACAGAACTTAAATTTGCATCAGGCTTGTATTTACTTTGGTTCACAGTGAATATCAAAAATCTGCAGACCAATCCAATCAGGATTTATTAAATTTACCCTTCTTACAACAAATTGGATAAGCTGCCAATATTAATTTATAGAAACCTGGCAAGATAAACAATACAATGATCGTCTTAGCATTTAAGGACATTCTCGGGATTAAAGAAGCTAGATCAATTGGAATTAAGACTTTCAAAATGTCTCAGGCCATTTGAAACACATTACTTTAAAAAGGCACTTTCTTCATATCAACCTTTGAAAAGGAGGCAAACTCTTTGGGGGTCTCCCTAGAATGGATAAAGGTGTAGAAATGTATTAGGGGGACAGGTTTAAAGTATATAATAAGTGGTTCTTTATCACAAAATAAAGAAGCAGCAGAACTATCAAAATTGAGAAGCTTCCCATTAGCGTAGCAGAAGGGAAAATTCCATATTCAGGAAAAAAAACTGGACAAGATACACAGTAAGGTACTCAACTTATGACCATTAATTTAATGATGGTTCAAAGTTACAAAGGCCTCAAAAGAATGACTTATGATCTATCCTCAAAATTGCAACCATCACACTAGCCCCCTTACCCCGTTATGTAATCACCACTTAGACACTTGGCAACTGGCTTGCATTTATGATGATGTGATTGACTTAACCCATGATTCACTTAATGACCAGAGGGATTTGTTTTAATGACCATAGTAAAATGGCTGTAAAATCAGGTTTGGTCATGTGACGACTTGCTGAACGACCACATTGCTTCGCAAGCAAAATTCAATTCCCAATTGTGGTCATAAGTCAAGCACCACCTGTAATGATGTACAGAATTAACGCACCTACATTTCCAGTCCGATGAGACTGATATAATAATGCCCAAGCATGGTTCACTATAGCTGGAGATGCTTTAACACAGAGAGCACCCTGCACTGCATTGATTATTGCCTATGCACAGTGCTAACATTAGGCTGATCAGGTTAAAGATCTGCATTTAAGATCATTACATATTTTTAAATGTGCATATTTGTGGACAATTTGGTAGAATAACTCTGGGACCACAATAAAAATTTGTTTTGATTTGGTTGAATAGCTGCTATGGTCTCTGCCAAGCAATCAAGTCTCCAAAGCATCTCCAGAAACATGTTTTTTAGTTTCACAATGAGAATTTCAGAAGGGTGTGACAAACAGGCCATTGTGTCTAGATACTTTATTATTGTAGATACCTTGAAGTAATTTGTACGCTTTTAGTTGCAGCTTTCAAATACCTCAGTGTTCAACCACTTTCTTGTCCAGGACATCCCACAACTGTTTATGTGTGGTTGCTGGACAACACAATAGGTGTTGAGTGGGCCGGATGGGCACAGGACTGTCCTGTGGAGTCCTTGGTGCTATCTGAACATGACTGTTTGCTTCAGACATTTCGTTACCCGTTAAAATGCTGATGCTACCTAGCTGGATAAACATTTGCAAACAAACAGCCAAGCTTGGAAAGCACTAAGGACTCCACAATTCAACCCTGAGCTACACTTTTCTACAGCGCTGTCATGTATAACATCTCCAATAGGGCATGAAAAAACACTAACCTCCCACATCAGCAGTTTTACTTGACTGGCATGTGGGGGAAGGGTGGGAAAACTATAGAAATAGTGCATAATCACCTCATTTTACACAATCATCTAATGCAATGCCAGGGCCTGCTCTCTAGGAAGAAATGACATTTCCTATGCTAATCTACCCCACTTTTTGGACTCTTAAATCTCTCTCTCTTCCACTCCCTCAAATACACACACACACACACACACACCATCATCATCATCACTCTGCTGGGAAATGAATGAATGAATAACATAAATTCAGAGCACTGGGCTGGAGAAAGAGAAGAAACTCTTACCCTGTGCAATGAAACGTACCTCAACTAGAAAGGCCCAAATCACGCCTAATGTTTTTCACATATAAATATCTACAAGACAAAAGTTAGAAAAATACTTTTGCAGTTTTAAATAGTTGCTTGAAAGGGTTACTACAGGAATACATCAATATTCATATAACTGAACTATCAAAAAGCTTTTATTTTCCATAGCAGCCTTTGCATTGCAAGTGAAAAGGTGTCAATAGAACGTGATCTACATACAGTTTGTGCCGCATATTATCACTTAAGTAGTAACATTAATCTTCTCTCTTCTGGGAGAACATCCGTACCAGGGCTAAAGTTTCAGGAACAAAGTGTACTGTTCTAGTGTAACAAAGATAGAGGTGAGGCATTATATATCTTCGATAAACTGTTCAAATTTCCTAAGTGCATAGTACCCTGACAAGGAATATTGCAGAATTGTTTTAGAAAAAGTAACATGCTTTCAAATGGTGGAGAAAGACTGCAATATGAATACCTAACTTACACAGTGATCTCCAACATTGCCCAATACAGACCCTCATCCAAAACTCATCCTTTTCCTTATTCTCTCCTGGTGGAATACAACAGAAGGGACATACAAAACTGGAGACATGGTAAAGCAAAGTGATCAACAACTCATATTGAGCTTGTTTTTATTGAGTTCCCGTTCCAGGTTTCCTATCAGCGTATCAATGCTTTCTTGCAAGTTTTTGAGATTAACTTGATGGTTCACAGCAGAATCCATTGTTTGCATTGTCAGATAGGCCTGAAAGGTACGTTCTTTGGATACACAAATGGGCCTCCGGAGCAGCGTTCTGGAAGCATCCGCTTTGCTGCCATCGTCCCCACTTTCTGCCTCTTCTGAAGGGACATCATCATAGTCGGCTTCGCTCAGAGCTTCTTTGGGACCGACAAAGTAGGTCTCTCCACAAGCAGTCCAGTCGCCAGCATAGCGGTTGCTTGAAGGGCTGTCCAGTCTGGCTGGCCTGGATCGCAAGATCCCAGGCACTTCGCTTATATTTAACATTTGAGGCCGCTGTTTCTTAGGCCTCAGATAGTTCACAGAGGAATGCTGCTCCAGCAAGGCTGACTCTTCAGTTGATGGATGTTGCACTATGATAAAGCATAATCGGAACTCAGATTAGCTTAACAGTATGCCTTAAAAGAAAGCAGCAATATGACATTATATTTTTTCCACCGGTCTATGACTTGGGAACATGCATTTATGCATGCATACTGAACAGCCAATAATTCTATTGTACTGATTTTGGTACAAGTTATATTGAAAAGAAAAAGCCAACTAATAAACATTTCATCTTAAAACTACCATGCCTTTGTCTACTGCCGCTGGAGGAATCTATTAAAACTGGAAGTTTAACCTGATTAACTCTGCAAGTTAATTTTGCAAGTTAATCACAGTCCAAAATCACAGCACAGTTTGAAGAAGAGCTTCCAAATGCGATCTACAATCAACTATGTAAGAAAAGCAGGCAGAACAAACACACATTTGGCACTTTTGTTACCTGAACTCATGGTTTTACAGCTCTAGAAACTAAGTCTCCTCTTGTTATCGCCTTCCTATGGTAAACAGTACAAATGTTTTATTCACCAACAACTGCTACATAGTTCAACTGTAAAAGTTTGTTTTCCAAGCATCTTTCTGTAGTAATGGCTCTATTATTATTATTATTTTTGGTTCTATTATTACAATTTTTGGTTCTACTATTATTGTTGACTCTATTTTTATTTTTGCTTATAGCAATATTCTGATTGCTTAATGGCACAAAGAAAATACATCATTCCTACCACGAAGGCTTAACTCATGAAAGACTTGATAAGGAATGGAGAGAAAATGGCAGCAGTGCCCAGGGATGGGATTCAAAAACTTTGACTACCAGTTCTGTGTGCATGCACGCGTCAAATATGCACTTTGCGCAGGGGCGTTCCAACTCACCTCCTACAAGCCTGCACTCTCCTGGTCACTTCAGCAGCTGCTGCACAGCATTCTTCTGTGCCGCACAAAGCAGCTGTGCTTCAAAAGCCAAAGATAAAGCTGAGTAGGGGAGAGTGGGTGGGCCCAACAGCAGAGCAATGGAGAGAACCGGTTCTGTCTCCACTGCTCATCACTGCTACCGGCTCCGCAGAAATGGGCAGAACCGGTAGCATACCACCAATGGCAGTGACTAATGGAAATTAGATCTAAAAGAAGCTGGGGGACCTTTGAATTGTCTCAACAGTACTGGGTGGAAGAAGTTGCATCTCCCTAGCTTGTCTTGTCAGAAGATGCAAAAACTGATGAATGTGCAGACGAAGCTTCTTGTAAAGAATGTAAAAGGAGGATAATGTGAAAATTAAAGATTTTTTAGGACCAGGAAAGCCAAAAGGAGAGAGGAAAAAAAAAAGAGTGAGGATTAAGTGCCATTGTAGTGGATGGACAGTTAGCAAAAGAAGAGTGTACTTTCAAGACTTAAACTTATATAGGGCGTCTTCAATTTATGACTGTTCATTTAACGATTGTTTACAACAGCGCTGAAATAATGACCAACCTCAAGTACTTTCTGCCACTGCAGCATCCCTGCAGGGATGTGATTTTATCTCTAGTGCTTGGCAACTGTGGTACATATACAACTGTGGTGCATCCTCTGGTCATGTGATCATCTTCTGTAACCTTCCCAGGTGGTTTCTGACAAGCAAAGTCAATGGGGGAAACCAGCAGGGAAGGCCGCAATTTGGGATCATATGATGTTTTGCTTAACGATTATGGCAGAAAAGGTTGTAAAATGGGATGCGACAAATTATCTGGTCCCTGTTGTCATAAATCGAGGACTACCTGTATATTCTGCCTCTTAGGTTACAGATGAAAAACATTTGGTTACACCAACCGTATCTATCCTATTGGGTTGGCATATGTATCCTGTGAGGCAGTTCAAGGCTCAAGGTTGATTCAGCCTTCCACCCTTCCAAGGTTGGTAAAATGAGGATCCAGATTGTTGGGGACAATATACTGACTCTGCAAATCACTTAGAAAGGGCTGTAAAGCACTGTGAAGCAGTATATAAGTCTAAGTGCTATTGCTATTTATGTGTTATCTTTCTTCAAAGCCCATCATGAACTGCAGTGGCTTTGTAATTTCTAATAGTATCTGTCAGGGGTTATATTATTTATGTATACATTATATTTTATCCAGATTTTTCTTTAGAAGCAAAGGGAGCTTGTTGTGATATAAAAAGCTAACTCCGGCACATAACAAGGCAGAAGCCAACAAATGCAACCTGCCACTTACTCAGATAATTTATGATATCTGTTTTTCTACCATATAATACATGAATAAACTTTCACTCAGGTTCAAATATCTCCTGGAAGTAGTATATCTTACTTGTCTAACAATTCTGGTTTCTTGTTTTAAAAAGATGAGAAAGCATGTACATTAACAAAAGCTCTTCTGTTTAGAATTTTTTTTTTTAAACAAAGGGCTCATGTGTTAAACCTTAAGTGCCAGCATTATTAACTTTTCTGAATAAACAAGGACCATTATTTTTCAATTTATAAACAAACAGATAAATGAAAAGCTGAAGTTGGTCACAAGCATAATTATCAAGTTTTCCATATTCATCAGTAGATTAATGTTTGGCTTTATTCCTTCACAGGACAGAGCTCACTCCACAATGTTTAACTAAATTTTTGAAAAGCGAAAGCCCTTGGCATAATATCCTGTAGGTACAGAAGAGGCTGAAATTTTTAAGCTTATGCTAAAAATTCACTTCTTTGACAATATACACCTGGTCATCCAGGAGATACCTTTACAGAGCAAACCTTCTTCAAGGACCTGACTGACTCCATTTTGAATCACTGGTCAAGCAGCTATATTGCTTATTTCCATATGTTTTGTCTGAGCAGATAATATCAATTGTTCACATTCAGGAAAAAAAACCATCTTGGCTTTCATTCAACTAACGACCTGATCATTGTGCTAGTAATGAATCTTCAAAGAGCTGTGGTGGCGCAGTGGTTAGAATGCAGTACTGCAGGTTACTTCTGCTGACTACCGGCTGCCAGCAGTTCGATTATTACCAACTTAAGGTTGACTCAGCCTTCCATCCTTCCAAGATGGGTAAAATAAGGACCGGACCCAGATTGTTGAGGGCTATATGTTGACTCTGTAAACCTCTTATAAAGCACTATGAAGTGGTATATAAGTCTTAAGTGTTATTGCTAAATGCTAAAGGAAAGGTGCAAATAACTTTGTCTTTCCAAACAGTCTGGTAACTGATCACCAGAAGATGCTATTGCTAAAGCAGAGATCAACTGCCCCCCAAAACACTTAGGGCTGTTCCGTGTAACTTTTTCCTTTCTGTCTGAAAAATTAGCTGCTGAAGCCCAAAAGTTACACCCCTAAATATCTGCCTGAGAGAAGCTATGGATAGGATCAAGGTTATCCAATAATAAACATAGAGAAAGAAGGAAATGGCAGAAGTCCCCAATAGCAAAAACAAAAAAAGGGGGAGGGAGGTGGAGTGAAACAAGGCTCATGAAAAAGAGATGGACATAGAGATGGTGGCCTTGAGTTAAGACAATGGGGATGCTTCAGAGCACTGGTAATAAACACACAGATGTTTAATATGGCTGGATTTTATCTTCTTACTATGGGTGCAAAATAAAATCTCATTCCTCTTTATTTTAAAGAAACTTGAGGGCAAAATACACAAGCCTGGAATGGATGCAAAAGTAAAAGGGTACATTAGCAAGATATTACTTTATATAACCAATGAAGAAAAAAAATGGTTACAATAGCATAAATGTAATGTAATTGATATGCTACACTAACAGGTATAAATAATATGGCATAATACATTTTTCTTTGTAGGTTTATGCTACAATAAAAGTTCGAACAATGCAAGGGATTCCACTGCTTTTAGTGCAACCGATTAACAATTGCTTTGAAAGAAATGAAATGTTCTCCATTATGAGATTTTATTTTTACCTGGCCACAACTGGAGCAGATAATGTAAAACTTCTATATGTTTTTTGAAATCCAAGGCACTGGCCAGCTCTTCTGAATCCGTGAACACTCTATTGTTGTGGCTGGTAGTTTCCTGCCACTGACTAAGTAATACAGGCCCAAAACACACAGCTAAATTCTGACAAGTCATTCTGTTTACTTCATGGTATGAAGCCACCAGTTTCAGATGGTCCAAGAGCATCTTTAGAGTTGCCTAAAGAAAAAGAGGGGGGGGGAATAATTAAGAAAAGAGGCAGTGGCATTATTATTGAAGGCTTTGTTCCTTTAATTCGATCACAACATTGTCATTCATGCCCACTAGCGGTGTCCACTTAAGATAACATTTCAAGAATACCTTTTTGTGAAGCAGAAGAGCACACAGATCTGAGGTTTTGCAGCTGCTCAATATCCTACATATGCCCTTAAGGAAATATTTTGCAAAGGCCAATGAACTGCAATTTTCTGCATACTGGAAGTAAACCACATGAAACACCAATCTTCATCTTGGAGAAAGGCTTTAACAAACAGCCTAGTCCATATGAACCAATTTAATAGTACTGCATTTAAATAAAACTAAATAGCACAGAAGTTCTGCCCCATAATTGGTACTGAATTAAATGGCTAGAAATATTTGGTTGGGGCTCATCTTTCCTGCAAAAAAGATTCCTTTCCCCTGATTTGTTTGCCCTTTGGAATCACAGGCAAACTTTCTATGAAACTATATTTTTTTTCCTGTGCCAAAACCAACAAACATAGTAAGATGTTCCCACCACTCCATTAAGAAAACAGGAAGCTGCATTATATCAAAATTGGAATACCACACAATCCAGTTCATAATTATTATCTGATTAGATCCTCTGAAGTTTTAGAAAAATGTATTTCCCAGCCTAATTGGATTCTTTTATTTTTGGCTTTTTTGGTGATTTATAGCTCTCTATTTGCAACAGCTATCACAGATTGGAAGGTGAATAAATTGTCTTCTTTTTTTAAAAAAAAAAAACCATACTAGTGAAAATAGATATAAAATCTATTTTGGCATTCCACTGCAAAGACAGAAGATAATTTAATCAACATTTGGGGTGTTAGTTATTAGCTGAAAGCAATAATTTATGAATAATAATCAAAATTATTTAGAAAGGGTCAAGCAACATGTCTAGGGTTAAATACAAAGCATAGTGAAAAAGAAGGGGAGAGATGCTGCTGATAAATAAAACCATCTTTTTGTAAGATCTGAAGGAAGCAGCTCTGCTTAGAAAAATGGTTTGTCTGGCTGCCTACCCATAAAAGGCTACAGCTGGTCTTCTTTACTAGGTTCTCCGCAATAGATAAATGAGTTTACACATTGTAGTTCAGTATATTATGACACCATATAAAATTAATTAAGGAGCATGTTTTAGGCATACGTGCCCAAAAATGGTAGTTTGCCAGGAGAAAAACTTTGTGTATCGCCCAGAATAGTTGGGAGTTGGGACAGCACACAAATGTAATAAATTATTATTACCAAATCAAGAGCATTACAGGTAGTCCTCAACTTATGACAATTGGGACCAGAATTTCCCTTGCGAAGCAAGGCAGTTGTTAAGCATGAGCACTGATTGTAAGTCACTGTTTTCATGACACTACAACTTTGAACAATCACTAAATGAATGGCTGAGGACTAACTGTATTGTTAATAATATTCATTAAGTATTTATAGTGTTCAACTTTGCTTGAAAACTATTTGTTTCTATCAATAACTTTGAATTAAATTCTTCTGTATTATTTGATACTACAAAAATGTGAGTTGGAGATCTGATTTAAGGAAACCATTGGATCATATTATTACCTCCAAACGGATATGATTATTTCATTGCTTTGCACATGCATAACAAATCTCTCCTCCCTATACTGTCCAGGGTAAATGCTTTCCAATTCAAATCCATAAGGTTTGCTACAGTTTGGACTGCTGATGCCAGTAGCAGGATTCAAATTTTTTTACTACGGGTTCTGTGGGCGTGGCTTGGTGGGCATGGCTTGGTGAGCGTGACAGGGGCAGGATACTGCAAAATCCCCATTCCCTCCCCACCCCACTAACCTGCTTTCCAGCTCTGTTCTTCTGTGCAGGGCTACAAAAGAATACCCAGCCAATCAGCTGGGACTCGAGAGGCAGAGAATAGATGGGGGTGGGGCCAGTCAGAGGTGGTATTTGCCGGTTCTCTGAACTACTCAAAATTTCTGCTACTGGTTCTCCAGAACTGGTCAGAACCTGTTGAATACCACCTCTGCCTAATGAGAATTGCCAAGTGGGATCCCTTAAAGGCACAAGTTCTCTTTCATGTGCTTCCCTTTGCTTATTATGAGACCTGCCATGTGGAATAATGGAAAAAACACAAAAAACCTGTGATTTCTGACAGTGGATAAGCTTAGCAATCAAATTTAAAAAGGCTTCACAAACAGGGGCACCTGCACAATTAGGCTAAAGGAGCAAAAGGCTCCAGGTGATGGTGTCCCTTAGTTTAAGTGCTAATGGGTACTTCCCATTCTCAGCCTAACTTCCAAAGCACATAAAACATTAAACTTCTATAATCAAGGGGAATAACCCCATGCCTATATTAATTTATGGTGTCCTGAGCCATAATGATGCCTCTTTTCCACAACTCCAGCATATCTACACTTTTCTAATATCAAAAGAAGTCAAACGAAGTGCCTCTAAAATAAGACTGCTTACCAAAATGGAGTGGGAGGAATCTCCCACTTTGTATTTGCTTGATGGCCATTGTTCTCTCCATCTCTCAAACAGAACTTTACTTTCTTGTTTTTCTACCCATACATACTAACTCCAACCTCAGACAGTCAGCTCACAATCTGCTCTACCTGAAGCTATCTGATTTGGACTACAAAACTCCACACCGTCTCGAAAAGACTAAAATAAAATGAAGTGAGCCAGTTTTAATGCCATATCATGGTGATTTTGAACTTGGTAGATTTTGCAATTCTTTTTCTTATTTACCAGCAAAGTCCAACTTGTCTCAGTAATTGGACAACTATGTTAGTGTACTGCCAGCCAATCTGCTATTATCAACAACAACCCTGAGTCGCAATGTTTTGGAGTTGATCTCTATCTTTTTTTTCCCTGGAAGTTGCAGCAGTAAATGTTTCAAAGGCAGGATTGGTTATATAATTGTCTACCTTTAGCTGGCATCAGACAATAGCAGCAAGGGAAAAACCCCAAATCTCTGTTCACTTCCTTGTACTTGTTAGGGAGAAGGGAATTAAACAATTTACTGGGGGTTTGGAAGGATTAAGATTAGGCAGACTGGTGAATCTTTTTTAAAGGAATACTTAAGCAGTCTTTATTTCAATGCAACTGCATGCAAGTTTCGTGCTGCACCTATCCTGCTATACACACATAGACTGGCTTGATTATAGAATTATTCCAGCAAATCTTAACAAAGTGACTTTGCAAAGCTAATGCCAAAGCTGAGTTACTGCCAGAACTTGCTCCTCTTCTGCCTGGACAAGCCAGCAGCCAATTTGCCCAGTTGGCATAGAGCAAATTGAATATGGTCTAATAGCTTTCATGTGCAAATCTGAATTACTTCTTGTGATTCTGCCTGGACAAACCAACAACTGCTTTGTACAAGCAACATCAAAGCAAATTCTGACAATTTCTCCAGCAAAAGGCATGCAAGTTCAGCTCAGAATTGGCTCCCTCAACAAGCTGACAGAGGAGTCCTCATTTTCTCCAACTACTGCTATAAAAAGCAAAAATCAATCCAAAATAAATGTAGAACACAAACCGAGAGTGGCTTTCTCAAAAATAAAGTCCAGATTTGCAACAGAAACTAAATTAATCTTTCCTATCAAAAATAGGCTTGATATGTCATTCATTATTTCAATGAAAACTGATAAAGTTGCAAGGTTCTATTTCCTTTTATATGATATAGAGGTTAAATGTTAAAGATTAAAAATGATATATTTTTGGCAAACTGTTAACTCCAATGAAATCATTAATATTATTTAGAGGGGGTTAAACAAATGTATTTATTTCAGGAGATAATGTTGAGATTTCCTGATGTGATCTAACATCTTAGGAATCAATTCACTGACCCAACTTAACTGAAGTGACTGGATGTCAAGTCAAAGTTTTATTCTGAAGAAGGAAAAAGGAGGGAAAAAGTAGATAAAGGTAGTCCTTGACTTATGGCCACAAATGAACCCAACATTTCTATTGCTAAACAAGACAGTTGTTAAGTGAGTTTTACCTCATTTTATGAATTTTAGCACAGTTGTTAAGCGAATCACACTGCAGTTGTTAAGTGAATTGTGAGGTTGTTAAACAAATATGGCTTCCCACACTGACTTTGCTTGTGGGAAGCTGGCTGGGAAGATTACAAATGGTGATCAAATGACCCATGCCAGTTGTCAAGCATCCAAAATTTGATCTTATAGCCATGGGAATGCTGCAACAATCAAAAGCATGAAAACTGATCATAAGTCACTTTTTCAGTAATACTGTAATTTCAAGCAGTCACCAAATGAAAGTGGTTATAAGTCGAGGACTACCTGTACTCCTTAAGCCAGAGGACCTCAACTCCTGGGCCGCGGCCCACTACTGGGCTGTGGCCTATTTGGAACTGGGCCACGCAAATGCAGCAGCCCAGTTCCCTTTTCCCCCTCCCAGCCAGGCCAAGCTGCAAAGGTTGGAGACTGCTAGCCTATTTGGAATTGGCCCCTGCAAGTGGCTGGCTGGAGCACGCACACACGCATGCAGCTCAACTGTCACAAGTGGAGGGCCAGCAGGTACTATTGTACATGTGCGCTAACCCACTGCTCATGAGGCCCAGTTCCCCTCTCCCCTCCAGTTGGGCCACAAAAATTGGGGACCTCTGCGTTAAGACATCCACTAGTTAAATAGGTCAACAAATACTTACTTTCTCAACTTCTGGCAGGCAATCCAAAAGAGCCGTTGTATATTCTGAATCATTACAATCATTTTCACATCCATTTGCTGTCATTTTCAAAGGTCTTTTTACCATGGCATCCAACACTGCTTCATAAAGTTGTTTTGTTATTAACGGAGAAGGCAACTCCCTTAAATAATCTTTGAGGATACCTAAACAAGACATGCAGGGAAAACAAATTTACCAGAAAGTCACATTTCAGCAGGACAATCAGTAGTGCTGTCTTGGAGACACACACACACACAGACACACACACACACTTCTCAAATCTGAAAATAATTTACAGCTCTGAATGTTAATTCTAGTTTCTTTTATTCTATCAATGCTGTGTTAAAGAAAATGCCAAAATGAATATAAAACTTTATTGGATTTGCATTATATCACTTCTAAATTTTGATACATTTAACATTTTATCAGAATGTTTTAAGTATCATGCATCAGAGTAGTAACAACCACAAGCGAATACAGGTTGCTCTGTCCCCGTGTTAGAACTGTTGCAAGTGTTTTATTGATTCTTATTTACTTATGTTAATTCCACTGTGTCTCATGTCATTTAAAACAAAATTTTAGAACTGGACATTCAGAGCAAAGCTGCTGGACCCCTCCCCGTTGCAATCTCTTAACTCCCTTCCCTTCACACATACATCATCCAGTACTTCCAGCCATATGCAGTTCACTGACATTTTTAAAGAACTCAATGCATTCACTGCTGCCAAATTCCACTGCCTCAGTAAAGATCTGCAGCTGCCACTTTGATTGCTCCCTTACACCTCACTCACATTGACAGCTACTGTGCTGCTACTGCTCTCCTACCTGCCAACAGCTGATCAGTGCCCCAGCTATTCCTTTGTAGCTCACCTTTATTTTCTCCCTGTCTTTCCTATAAATTGTGCAGGCCACTCTAATGCATAACCTACAATTCTTGAATCAAATGCAGTCCGTCTCAGATCTCAAGAGCTGTGGTGGTGCAGTGGTTAGAATGCAGTACTGCAGGCTAACTCATTGTTTACTCCAAGAGTTCGATTCTGAACGGCTCAAGGTTGACTCAGCGTTGCACCCTTCTGAAGTTGGTAAAATGAGGACCCAGATTGTTGGATTTACTTAATTTAATTTCCATTAAATTTAGTTTTCTGTGGAAAAGGACATTCAAATGCTAAAATAAACCCTTAGCCGAAGGTGGGCAAATATTTATGATAAGTATTTTAAGTATTTGTTTTATTTTTGCTGTACACTACCCAAAGTCATATGTTTGTGAAATGGGTGGCTATATAAATTGGATAAATAAATAAATATTATTCTGAGACATTCAAACCCAAGCAGCAGAGTTAAAATTAAAACAGCAAGTAGGTGAAAATAAAAGGAGGCATAGTTGAGCCCACATCCTGGTTATGTTAATTATGATTGGGCATTTTTTAAATCTCAGCTGCAGCATATGTTATACATTGATTTATTATAACATTTTTATTTTGTTTTTAAACATTGTTAGCCACTTGAGTTTCATATTTGAGATAGACAGCTGTACAAATTGAGTAACCAGACAGACAGACATATACACCACAACTTGTTCCCTCCTCCAAAGGCTGGAAGAAGCATAAATAGACCTTTCCAGGTTGGTGGCCCAGCACAGAAGGGCGGAAGAGGTAATGGTTTTGTGTGAGGGCCAAGCATGCGCATGTGCACACTTCATTTGTGTGAGTTTGTAAACACGCCCCCACTCGTACAGGTAGGCTGCGAGCACCGGCACCAGCCACTTGCATGAGTTGGGGCTGTGTTCGTGCATGCATGCGCTGGCCCATTGTCATGCAGCCCGGTTGCTAATAGGCGAGGACCCGGTAGCGGGCCATGGTCCACATGTTGGGGACCCCAGGAATAGATCTTATCAAGTGGAAAAATTATCATATTAGTTTACTTGTTCCCTTAACATTAAAAAAGTTGTTCTTGAAGTAATATGGTGAACCAACAAACCAATTCAGTTTTTAAAAAAATGGTCTACCTCTTTGTCTATTTTTTAAAAAAGTGAATAAACTAGGGAAGAATTCAAAACTGAGTTGAATCACAGCCTTTTAAGTCAGAAAAATCTGAGTAAGGATGGGAACAGAGATTCACCATTAATACAGGTCCTGCTGAATCCAACCTTCCCCCGATAGTGGAAACAGTCTCATTTCTTCTTGGCTACCACACTGCAAATGTTGTATTACTTTATTTAATAACACTTTATTTGTTGTATTACTTTATTTAATAACACTTTTATTACACATAGATGTTCTGAAAGGTAGCTGATAACATCACTAGGTAAATGCCTTCAGGTCCTATGAGCAATATAGTTCCTGAGGTCTCTTCAGGCTACTTTTTACATTGTTAAGTGTCCCTTTATCTTTTTTTAATGATTTTGATCAAAATAAATTGAATGTTTCTTCCCTATTACTAGATGGCATCTTATGTTTACTTGAAAGGCTGAGAAGCTGATTTGCACCTCCTCACCCTCTCCAACACTGCCCACCACCATTTTGGGCAAAGCACCACAATCTGTCCCAAAGGTGCTTTTTCAAGAGGCAACTGGACTTTCTAGTTTTTCTTTGAAGAAGTTTTGCTTCTCATCCAATAAGCTTCTTTAGCTCTGATTAGATGGTGGGGAATGGAAGGATTTATACTCCTTGCAGACAGCTGGTTATTTGCATTATTTTAGCAAGTCATGAAAACCACCTGGAGGTTTATCTGTGTCATGAGGGTCACCTGATTGCTGCAAATGGGTGTGGAGCTTTCTTGGAACTGTTGAAAGGACTGTGTTGTAGATTGGAGATAGATGATGTCATACCCCTCCCCCTCTGTGAAGACTGTTCAATTTTGACATAGATGGTCTCTTTGACCCCTTTCAAACCAGTGGTTCTCTCTGTCCAAAATGTGGACTTTTTGCTGTCTTCAAAAGAGCCTGTGTCTTTTAAATGCAGGTGGACTTCTAAATCTAGTCCTGATGTATTTGTTCTTCTATGTTGTGCCATCTGCTTATGAAGTGGTTGTTTTGTTTCCCCAATGTACAGATGCATATGGTTCGCTGCATTGTACTGCATATATCACATTGCTCAGATTTTGTGTGGGTGTTTTATCTTTGGGGTAGACAAGCTTCTACCTTAGTATATTCTTTGATTTGAAGTATGCACATATATTATATTGGCTGAAGATCCTCCTGAGCTTTTCCAATATGCCTGCAACATACAGAATGATAATGTTATTTTGTTTATTGTTTTCTTCGTTATCTGTTATGGAGGAGCTCCTGTAGGGTCTTTTTTGAGATTTGATGAAGGCGCCACCATCCAGTAAAAGCTGAAGAAGATTCTTGGATGAGAAGCAAAACATCTTCAAAGAAAAACAAGAAAGTCCAGTTGCTTCTTGAAAAAGCACCTTTTGAGACAACCATGATCTGAATGACTGAGAATCTCTATAGACAACACAATCTGTATACTTGTGCAATTTAAACTACAGCATCCTGTTTATTTCAGGAATCTCTCAAATCCCTTGCTACATTTTGGGCTACGAAATGTCAAGATACAAAAACAGATACGTCGTTTTGGGAACTATTAAAATCTAAACTCAGATTTTAATTGCTTTGCTCCCATTTTATTCATGCAAACCACTGAACATAAGCTGGGCCTTAATAAATCGTACTTTCCAATGCAGAATGAAAACAAAGAGCTGAAAGTAGGAAGCTGAGATACCAATTTAAGTATCTGGCAAATAAAGGCCTTGTTAATCCCCAAACCAAGACAGAAATACCACTGCTGAATTTTTCTTAACAAAGCAAGATTTGTTGTAAGACTGAGTGTGCCTACCAGAAATCTTACCCTATGACCCAACTGTAATGTGAATGCTGTTAATTGAAGACTCTGTTAAGAAACAGAATTTGTAAGATTAAAGCAAGGGGCTCCATTTCTACTCTTCATAGAGCAGAGGGGGTCAGAAAGTTACTGGGACTACATTATTTCAGTTTCACCCTCAGAATCTTGCAGGTCAAACCAGTTTTTTGTCTAAATATTTCAAGTAAAGGTTGTCCACACATTGGCAATCAAAACCAGCCTTTCCTTCAACCTAAAGCTATGCAAATTGATTCAACTAACCTTCCTATAATCTCCCGACATACTACGATCCAAAAATTTAGATCAGAGGTGTCCAACCGTGGTAACTTTTAAGACCTGTGAACTTATACTCCCAGAATGCTGGCTGGGGAATTTTGGAAGTTGAAGCCCACAAGTCTTAAAGTTACCAAGGTTGGACACCTGTGGTTTTTTAGATGATCCCAGTTTAGGAAAGGCTTAAATCAACAGCAGGATCAAATGCTTGTAAATAACACTTCTGGGCTTTCAATGTAAGTTTAGGAGTAGGGGAACTAATCATGAAATATTTTGCTATCTTTCTTGTAAAGGAGCTGCTCTGCAAACAAAATATCTAAGTAAGAGGAAAGTGCTATGTATTTTTAAAAGTACTCAATAAGAAGGCACTTCTGGAATATTCTTTCACTGAGCTCCGCAATCAAGTCACTTGGTCTTTTATTTTCAAAACACTTTCTCTCACTTCATTCCTCTATGAAACAAATTGTCAGCCCTCTGACCCTACACTGCCTCCTTTAAGAGACCTTTAAAAGAGGGCAGTTATTTTTATGGATTGGCATCTCCTGATAACTTCATTTTTCTTGTTCCAACCATCGCTGGCACAGAATATAGACAGTAACAAGAGAAAACACATACTTCTCCAATCCACCTCATTAATTTCTCATTTTTCTAACCCACTGAACTGTCAACTATAAGGTATATTTTACTACGAGAGAGTTCACATGGCTGGAAGCAGACATGATGCAGAAATATCAGAAATCAGCCAGCTGCTAAATTTGCTAAGGCACATTATTCTGAATGACATGTGCATTCACTGTAAGTCAGTGCCAGCCACAGAAACATTTCTGAGTCAAGGTTTAGTAATTAAATGTGCATTTTCTGAGCAACAGAATAATTCTTCAAAAGAACAAGAAAAGAAAACTTGGAGACACAGACTTGAACAAGTGATCTTCCATCATATGACTTTAAAAGGAAAATACTAAGCGGTTTTTCACCAAAGAGAAATTTTGGCTAATTATTAGTATCAATGCCTATTACTTTATTAGAGATGTGCAAATCTCTTCACAAGGTGCTTCTCTTTCAATAAAGAGCTCTTTGAAAGACCTTCCTCAATATTCAGAAGCCACTGCTTCATCTGATTCAAAACTCTCCTAGGATAGCAGACAAAACAAAAATCTAATACTTTACTCCAGCCTAATTTTTACAAACTTTTACTGACATGTCCATTTCCCAACAGTGCTCATTTTAATTAGATCAGCAGAGATATTTTTCCTCTTTACTCGCCCAAGTCAGAGACACATTCTAAGAACAGGATTTATACTTCAGTGTCACTTGCAGCTTTGAAATTGGGAAAAATCTTATTCCTTGGCATTGTCAGCAAAGAGCAGAATTCCACTTGCTATGACAAATAAATAATCAAATCAACTCATTCCAACAGGTGCTGTTTGGGGAACTAAGATCAAAGATGACATAGAGTTATCTTTTTAAACTTGAAAGCTGAAAACTATCCCTGCGTTGCTATATGCCCCAAATAAATTTTAAGTAGTGGAGTTTGAAGATTTACAAGACAAGATTAACAATTCAGTAGTCTGATAGATTAACAAGCACTTTAATGTGTGTGGCAGACAGAAAACGTACTATTTCTACTCATTCTCAGCTACAAAATCCTATTTTACTATAGGGATAGGAAACCATCTGCACAGACTATTGACTTCTGAGAACTGCAGGGACCTTTTGATATCACTGGACTGGGCCATATGTTTTAATGTTGTGGTTTCAAAGCACAAAAATAACTGAATTTAACTTCACAGAGTACATGATGACCACTAGACTACAGGGTTTTTAAAAAAGTTTATATATCAAGAGTTGTTATCTCCTTGTCTAATAACTCTGTCATGTAATTCATGCTCAGAGGTGAATAACAGAGGCAAAGGACATGCAAGGAGTGTGTTCTATTCCTCAGAAGTGTTGTGTGTAAACTTCCCACAATAATTGGCTTGTCACTGATGAAAATAGGATACTAGCTCTAAGAATGAATCCTTGTTCTAAGACAGTAAATCTCTTTATGGAGAACCCTACAATTCAGAATTCTGTGCACATAAATAAAAGCAGCTGTGACTGCTAAAAAAAACGAAGAAAGTTGACAAGAGACTTTCTAATTCCAAAATAGCTGTAGTTCAAACAACGTTGCTTGAAACTGTCCATCCCCACAGGAAATTCCACTCTGGAGACCTTCTTGTCATCCAAGAAGTGTAAAACAGGAATTTTCCTTAAAAAGGAAGTTATGAACATTTTATTCAACTGTGCCACAACGTAAAAAGACGGAGAAAATTTAGCAGATGATTCAAGATAGTATCCCGTATTTTTATTATAATTTCAATGTGATTTTATATATTTATGGTTTCAGTTTAATACTGTAAGCCACCCATAGCCACCTTGTGGTGATGTGGGGGGCAAACAAATTTAATATATAATGTTAATATATGTATAACATTTCCTTTCTTCACCCAAGGTTCTGACGTTGGATTGCTTAAAGCGTGCATGGTAGACAAAGCTAGAGAAGAGAAAAGATGGTTACTTTAGGGCTTCAGATGTGTCTGTTTCCTTCTCCCCATTTTCCTTTCCCCAGTTCCAAACTGAATATTGTCTGAAGGTGGCAGCTGAACATGTAGGTTTCTTCAACAAAAAAAATGTAACTAGGAAATGAATTTGCTCTAGTGAACAAATAAACCATTTGTTCCATTTTCTTCCATTCTCTTCTTTTGAAACCAATGCAAGCTTTGTATAAATCCAAATTATTATTTTTTTGGTCAAGAAGTTCTTGGAGCTATGAATCCATGGAATAATGGAAAAGCTTTTGAGAACTTCTTTTACATCTGGCAATAAGGATGGAATTTATTATTTTCCTGAGATAATTAACATATCAGCTATGTGCACACTGAAAAATTATACATGTTTGTATTATCTACTGTCTTATAAATAAGAAGGGTAAAATGTAAATAATCCTATTCCATATTATGCCCCAAACAGCTTTCCTGCCGTTTGCAATAGGTTTGCAGGAGTCTTTCTTAAATATTTATTGTGCTTGAGTTTGTGCAGCTATGTTTGTTTTTTTTAAAAAGTGTACATTCTTGGTTTCTTATGGGAGAAAGTTAATTATTTCTTTTATTTGAAATGTTTGGACTGTTGAATGCTGTTGCTTACATATCTCAAAAATATTCAAGAGATGTTAGAGAGTTCATAGGTGTCCAGAGATTCAAAAAGCCTTGGTGGTAGAAACATCTAAATAGAATTTTGCCTCCAAAAAGTAAGGACCAAGTTTGCACAATACAAATCAAAAGTGGGTATGTGTACAAGCAAGGAACAGGTGGAGGATCTGCACCCTTAAGGAGAGAATTCTACCCAACAACATTTTGTTACACATTCTAAAGTGTCACCCCCAGTATAGATGAATAGATTACAAGCTATAACTAAAAATCGGGAAGAAGAGAGAATATACAGGGACTGAGATGGGGACAGCTATTAGTTGATCAACCACTTCCAGTGTGAAATTCCCCCATCAAGGCCCCAAGCCAACTGGCAGAGCTAGGTCTTCAGGCTTTTATGGAAAATCAGGAGGGTGGATGCCAATCTAACCTCAGGGGGCTAGATGCTCCAAAAGAACCACAGCAGAGGCGGCTTTTGTTCTGGATCCCGCCAGCCAAAATTCTTTGATTGACAGGATTCACAGTATATATCTATGCTAAGCTATGTTCAGACAAGTTTCCCATCAGTGTACTGGGGTTTATTTATTTTTTTTATTTATTATTTGGACTTATATACCGCCCCTCTCCCTAGGGACTCGGGGCGGTGTACATTAGAATTAAACAGAAATACATATAACCAGAAATCAGGAATAAAAAACTCAAAGTCATATCCAACAATTAATAATCAAAAAA
>JANHFN010004374.1:81279-91795 GCA_032468175.1 Toxicocalamus goodenoughensis
TGGTGGCGTTCAGTCTCCCCAAGATCCTGTCCATGTCATCAGAAGAAACAGGGTCAAACCCATCCCAGATGGTATCCCCAAGACCTGCTCCCGTCTCTCCGGTCGGACTCTGCCAGTAGTGATGTATGTCTTTCATGCATGCAACTTATTTATCATTGCAGAAACTCAGCTACTCAGCTACTCAATTCTGGTTTAGCACCTCATGGCTTCTCTTTTCCCCTTTTGGCATACATAGGAATTTTGGGAGTGGGGTGAGCAGGAGTAGATATACCAAAGTTGTTCTCACCTTCTAGCAGTGCCCAACAGTAGGCTAGATTCGTTGTATGACCCTAGTCATCGTGCTTCATTTGAATGATGTCTGACTACAGATCGTTGGATTAACTCAGCAACTCAATCACCTCATAATATGGCTATGACGGCCTTTTTGTAATTTCTTTAACGAAAAACATGCAGTGGACAAACTTGATCTGTTGAACTCAGATGACTTTCAGGCATTTAGTTTACTCTCTTATGTCCATATCTTGACACAATTATTCAGGATTTGTAATATCATGACCAAAACAAATGTTCTTCTTTACTTACTCTGCAAGCCCATCCACGTTCAGCCCAAATTTGATTCCGTGGAATTCATTTCAACATGGATGAATTTAACAGTGTAGATTCCATGATAAATAGTAATAGACCATTAAGGATTGCCCCAAAATATTGAGCATGGATCATCACCCCCTCCCTCCTCCTGTTAGTGTACCAACTGAACATCCATGCCTCTGGTTGGACTCTGTTATCCATGCCTAACAAGTGTTCACTGTTGTACAAGTACCAGGCATGTTCAGTCCAAATTTTGGGGACTCCCACTCTGTTGTTTTTGTTTTGTTGCTTTTATTCTTTCGTATGCTGCCCAGAGTTATTGTTATTATAATGGGCTGTTATGTCTTTTAAAATAAAATACAATACAGGTGTATTATCTCAATTTTCAACCACAATTGAGTTCCAAAGTTGTTAAGTGAATGTTGCCCCATTTTTGTAGACCTTTCTGGCTACAGTTTAAAGTGAATCACTGCAATTGTTAAGTAAGTAACAGGAGTCTTAAGTGAATCTGGCTACCGCATTGACTTTGCTTGTCAAAAGGTTGCTGATCACATAACCCCAGGATATTATAACTGTCGTAAATGTGAGTCAGTTGCCAAGTGTCTTAATTTTGGTCACCTGACTATGGGGATACTGTAACGGTTTAAGTGTGAAAAACAGTCATAAGTCACTTTTTTCAATACCGCTGTAACTTTGAATAGTCACTAAATGAACTATTTAAGTCAAGGAATACCTATGCTGATGTGGATACTGATATTCCTGGTATAGAAAGAGAAGCATTCGGGGATTGTATTTCTTATTAATACATAAGGCAATAATTTTGTTGAGGATTCTATGGGATATTAAACCCTGGCAGTTTTCACTGAAAAGTGATCTGAAAGTGATCCTAGAGTTTCTAGATAATACATGAATTGAAAAAAATGGTAATCCAATTTTACCAGAAGAGGCCTAGAGCAAAGATCTAGAAAAGTCTAATGTTGTAAATTCTCAAAAGACAGGGCCTTGATGCATTAATGCCTTAATCTGAGCTTGATCCAACAAAAGTGCTGCTGTTTGGGATAGGAGGGAGACACTTTGTAACTGGCCCTTCAAAAGGCTTTGTTCATAAAAACAAGAAGTGTCCTCTGTGATGGAGATGTGACATAGGTCACAGACCTTATTATGTTTAAGATGTAATTTGCTCTGGGAAGGCTTTTGGAACTAAAGTCAATTTAGGGATCAATGTTGTATTGTAATAGCCTGTTCCTTTTTTTTTTCTTCTCCCCATCTTGGTCAACTGCGAGTTATAAAATGTCCAAACAGCTTGGTTTAAGGTGACACCTGGAGTGTCTAATGTCTCCTCTACAATGTTTCTGTTTCTACATTTCACAACTTTATTAAATAGGGAATGTTTTCACTCAGGGCTGGTTTGGAGGCAATTTAAGCAACCCACACAACAAGGAGAGTAAACCAGACAGAGCCAGCTAGCAAAGTCCAAAGCTTCAACTTCATCTGCCTTGGAGGCATGTGGAATTCTAGGTCTGTTTACTCTGCTATGCAATTAAACAAATGAAATATTTTACATGTGAGTCACCCCTAAGTTACACACGAAGGTTCTTTTTTTTTTTAAAGCTATTCTTTCACTGAAATCAGAAGACCTTATTCATTCCTTGACTGTAGGCACTGCTGCTTCTGTGCAAAAGCTAAGCCTGTCCATTAACATACTGTATGATTATGTTAAATATCTTCCTGCGTTTTAACAATCAAAAGCAGCTATGATTCGGCTAGAAGGTTAATAATAAAAATGTGTGATGATGGTCATCACCATAATTAGTATGCTAGGTAAGGTTTGTGACTGATTAATACTTGGAGACAGATCACTATCAAATATTCCTGCTTTAAGCTAGTCTGGAATGACAAAAGATATCCCAGAAGGGCATAGTAAATCATTTCCCTCTTATTGCCAACAAAATTGTATGGATGTCTTCCTGAAGTCATGAAAGTTTACCTTTTATTTATTCCTCTGAGAGCGTAGTAATTGGGATTGAAACCAAGCATATGCAAGGCTGATTAACTTTGAACTGTTCATTTCTATATAAACTGTGCGGGAAGAGTTCCAAAGTAACTCGGCTGGGTCTTCCTTTGTTGCCCTGCACAGGAGAACGGAGCTGGAAAGCAGGTTAGTGGGGTGGGGAGAGAATGGAGATTATACATCATCCTTCCCCTACATGCCCATCAAGCCACACCATGCCACGCCCACAGAACCAGTAGTAAAAATTTTTTGAATCCCACCACTGCTTCTGTTTCACAAACAATAGCAACACAATCTTTTTTTGGAACAACTTCTCATGGTTTCCAATGAAACAACAGATGCTAAAGAACATGTCAGATTTTTTTTAGGACATCAGTACTGCCATCTGTTGGCAATTTATAACATTGGAGGCATTACTTTTCATTTGGTCTTCATAAAACATTTATATGGGAAGATCATTTGCATCATCATTATTTTAGCCCCAATATGTATTCACATGCACATAGGCATATACAGAAAATTAAGTGTATGATTCTCTACTCACCACCCCGTATGATCATCACACGAAACCTGCTCTGCTGGTGAGGATTTGATGTTTTAAAGGTCAAGGATATTCAAAATATTTTTATTTCCCCTATGGATAGAAACACTGGTTTATTCTATGTTGTTTCTAGCAGAGTTTGATTTCATAGTCCTCTTTCAGCATAATCTTTCCTATTCATTCCTAAAAACACTGCAGCACTTCAGTATAATTTTAAAGGGGCTGTGCTGTGTAGCCCAGGTTATGTACTAATTCACTATTTATAAGCTAGTGTGCCATTTTAAGGATAATGGCTGCAATCCAGAAACCACTAACTACAAATAATCCAGCTGGCTTCTCTGGTGAATAACTTGTTTCAAGCTTGCATACAGTATTTGTAAAACTGCTGTTAAGCCTAATAATTACATTCTGTTTCATAAGTAAACTGCACAGAGATGTCTAGGAATGGCTCAGGAAATACTATTCATTTTGCATAGTATTGAAATTCGACTTGAGAAACAAACTGGGGGTTGCATCCCAATAAATGGGTAAAGCCAAAACAAAGCAATAGGTAGGGTAGGCAGATAGCCAATAGATTAGTCAAAAGAACAGTCAAAAGTTAATAGACTAGCCAAAGAAATAGTCAAAAAATTAATTTATTTAAATTGTAAATATGTTGTTCAGTTGCTAGGTTGTGTCCTACTCTTCACAATCCCCATGGACCATAGCACACCATGCCTCCCTCTCCTCCACTATCTCCCAGAGATTACCCAAATTCATGTTCATTGCATCAATGACCCTATCTAACTATCTCATCCTCTGTTGTCTCCTTCTCCTTTTGCCTTCACTGGTTCCCAACACCAGAGTCTTCCAATGAGTAAATACAATCTATGCGATATATTCCCAATACATTTAATGTTTTTCCTTTTGTGGTGTCAATATAATCCTTTACATGCAGCAACTTTTAGAGGTGGTTGGAAACCAGACCAAAGGCTTTGACTACCATATATGACTCTAGGATGTTGTTAGGATGCACCTAATGGGTTCTGTGCATTTAACTTTTTTTTTTGCAATTGAATAAGAATACAGCATTGCATACAAAAGATTTATTATATGGCCACTTTGAGGGAGAGGAGGTTAAATAAAAGCTGCTTATTTTAAAAACAAAATGAAAAACCAAATACGCAGTAAAAAAAGAATTGGAATTCAGAATGGAGGGTGTTCTCTAACTGAATATAGCTAGTAGAAACACGGAGTAGAATACTCAATACAACAACAAGATAGAAAGTCTAATTTTTCCCATTGGCCAAAAAAGGAGTAACCATAAGTTACTAATTACACTTGATTTGCGGGGGACGGTGGAGCCCACTGTTAAAAAGTCTTTTCACTGCAGAGCTGAATGTCTTTCAGGTTCTGTAAAGAAAATTTGGTCCCACAACATATTCAGATATTCCCTTGGGTGGTATTCCTACAATTTAGTCTGCTCCTTTCTAGATTTCTTGGAATTCACTCCCTGAAGATCCCTTTCCACTTTCTGTTTGAATAGTTATCTTCATATGATCATCTGTATGTTCACTATGGAGAGAGACCTTGGGTGGGAAATGATAGGAAGACATGCCCTGTTGGCCGAGTTGATTTTTCAATTTCATCATGGGACATAAGAAAGCTACTTTCCATAACATGATTGTGAAGGAGAGCTGTAGAAGGCAGTCTCAGCCAGAAGGTTCTGTAGCAAGGGGGATCAATTATTTACTTTGGAAGTTCATCCATAATGCCATCCACCCAAAAGGAATATCCAGCTACTTGGATTCTCCAGAGAGACTAACCTTACACATTAAATACAGGAGAGATGGAATGGCCTGAAATGCTTAACATAAATGCATGCTAAACAGTTTTCATACAGGAGAAAAATTAGTTGGGGATTGGATTTATCTTTACAGTCATATTTACAAAGTTCCACTGTACATGTACATAACTTTCATCCTCCATCTCTACAATCAGAAAGTAATTTGGCTTCAAGAACAGCTAACACAATCCTATAAAAGAGAGACTTTGATTGCACTCCCAAGTACGCAGGGGGCAACACAGCAGGTTTGAATGGATTACAAATACCTGCGCAAGTGGCTTAAGAGATGTGAGAATTCCCTGCCAACCAAAGACCAATAAGAAAAACCCAACTCTTACTACTTCACCCTGGCTAGCCTTCATTCCGTTCAGCTTCACATCTACAGTATAACACTACTGTATTCTGCTTGTAGGTAAAACTATGTGATAAGGGACAAGCACTGCATTGCTGGGTTTTTTTTTTAATGATTCAATATAGTTGCATACCTGTGTGACTGATGGGCCCCTGTTTGGGCACCTCTTAGCAGGTCAAAGCCTGCAGGTCTTGAAAGGAAGAATCCTGGAGACAGACACACACAAATGCACACTCTGTCTTAGACAGCTTAAACCCGTTCAACCTGTTCTGTAGCGACTACTCACTATTAAAGCAGTCAGGTAAAACTCCAAGTGAGAAGAGTCAGGATTCTTCCATATACCCAGCCATTTGATTGGCCGGGATTAATTTCACAATTAAAATGCAGAGATAGAATGGGCTTTTCTCTCCATCTATATGCTACTAAAACTCTGATGCTTGTTACCTTTAACTGGGAGAAATGGCACATCATAGGGTAAATCCTTATCAACCAAAGTACGTCAAATGGGCTAACTTGTAGAACGCATCCAAAACCCACAACTTTTGTGGAACTGAAATTTGGCAAATGTTATAAAAACTTTTTATGACATCAAAATTAAAGCATGAAACATTTCCTATGGTCAACTGCTGATATTTAACTGTACTATACAATTCAACAGGGGCTATTTTCAAGGTAGATACACCTCTGAACATCTCCCTGAATTTTTAAGAATTTTTCTAGCACATAAGAAGCCCTGCCATTGTTGAAGCCATTGAGGAATCCGGTATCTTTGAAACAATGACCCAATGAGTCCTGGATTTTCTGATTTTAAACCTGAGGATAAAATAGGTATTTCCGTACCACACATGTACCCTAAATAACTCCTTTACAAAATGAAACAAGAACTTTAATCTGCTTCTTCTAAGTAAGCTTATTTGTTCCAATGTAAGTCTTCTCCCCCCCCACCCAAAGAATAGGCAGCCACATTCCATCTTATGACTTTTAAATCACCAAAGCGAATATTACAGAATATTACTCTGAAAAATTGATACTTACATATTCTTGTCCATAAAATGACAAACTGAATTCCATGTTTTGTAAATGTGTAATTATCCTTTAATTAATTGCAGCAAAGCTAGAAATAGATTCCATTAATAGTTTCCAACAAATTAGTTTTAGGCTGAGACATGGATGCCTTAACACCCACATGCTCCAATCTCAATCAGAGGCCTTGTTATCTGTAGTGAGAGAAAACCTTCAGCTGGTGTCTAAATTCCACTGATTTCCAATATGAATCCATTACAGCTAATGTAATTTGAACCCATCCCAACTATTTATTAATTTTGAAAATTGCTTTAGGTGTTTAAGCAACATGACCTGTCATTATAGACTTGTTTTGAATCTGCTGAACGATTAATTATTGCAGTTTTGCAGTAATACTGTACACCAGCAAGTCTGTTCCATACTCCCAGCTATAATTTCTGCTGAACATTTCTCCCAACCAAGAGATGATACCACTGAGATGTCCTCCTCCCCACTCCTTTTTACTCACAAGTGTTGTTTTTCAAATCAACAAATGCCAGTTATGTCCACGTTAATTGTTTCCTGCCACCTTTGCTTTGCTCTTCTGTAAAGGCATTTGCCATAGATATTTAAGTAGTATAGATGGTGGTATGGGGTGTTACTTGTAGAACATGGTCAAACCATTATCGGCAGTATATAATTACTTTACTACTTATTCTTTGTTTTTTCCCCATAAAGACTCAATTGGTCCTCCATTTAAGGGACAAGGTTCCAAAAGTATCATCCCTTGCAAGCATTGTCAATGTTCAAGGATAGTAGGAACTCTAGTCCAACAGATCTACAGGGCTACAGGTTGTCCATACTTGGCAATACTCAGAATATAGAATAAGCACAATTATGCTTATTGTGCTTCAGTGTTTTGAGTCCCTTATTTGCTGCTTCAGTTTGGAATATTAGCCAAGTGAAAACAGTAGGAGTTGTCTCCTCCCATCATGTTCCAATTCTCTCCATTTTTGGTTCTTTTCCCACATTCCTTTCCTACAGATCAACTAGAAAAGAGTTGAGCGGCTTGCTATGTTTACCTTGTTTCACGGCTGCTCAAACAAATAGTGAATTCTTTGCAAGGACCATAAACACAAATCCAATTGATAAACCAATAAAAGGAAGGAAGGGATGCTTTGTTCATACGTTCACCTATAGAACAGCAAAAAAAAAATTTAAATTCATTATCGTCATAATTTGGAACTTTAAAGAAATGTTTGACTGGGGCAATAAGTATGAGCCTTCCAAACTCTTAATATCCCTTATCTTCTTTTGGGGAAAGAGATGAGAATGGCACATAACAGATGGGTCTTGGGTAAAAAAAGTAGGAAATGCATCTTCTCTTTCAAAGAAATTACACTATGAGGACTAGGGGTGACATGATAGCAGTAATTCCAGTATTTGAGGGGCTGCCACAAAGAAGAAGGGGTGAACTTATTTTCCACAGCACCAGAAGGCAAGACAAGAAACAATGGATGGAGGCTAATCAAAGGAGAGAGGCAAAACTGAATTAAGGAGAAACTTCCTAACAGTGAGGACAATTAACCAGTGGAACAGCTTTCCTTCAGAAGTTGTGGGTGCTTCATCACAGAAGGTTTTTAAGAAAAGACTGGACAGTCACTTGTCTGAAATGGCATACAGTCTCCTGATTGAGCCGTGGGATGGACTAAAAGACCTCCAAGGTCCCTTCCAGCTCTAATCTAATTAAAAACTTCTCTTTGTGTACCACAGCTCAACACTGAACATATAGCCAACAAGCCAAACAACCTGATCCAAGTAACTGCTACAGCTGCTTTAATGGTTCCATATTGGTTTACAGTTAAATCTGGTTGAGTGAAGCAAAGAGGTTTTTATCCAAACTTCAGCTTATTAGCAAATACTAGCAGAAGACATTTTGCTCCCTGAGGTAATGGACAGCATAACAAATGCTTCTTATTCCAGGCAGATTGGCAGATGAATCTTCCTTACATATTAGTGATATTATTCACCACTACTTTATGAATAGTTTATGTGGTTCAGGCAGCTTGGCCATAGAAGATTCAGGAGCAATTACCCCATGTATTTTAGCATCTAATGTCTGAAACCATACTTTACTCTCTTTCCTGATACAGCAGTTTTCTTCTTGGATATCAGTATGTGTTCCCAGAATATGTATGTATTTTCCCAGAATATGTTTTTTCTGGGGAAATATTTCAATTAGCCTTGGCAATTTCATCATCACAGAAATACTCTTTTTCCATATGTGAGAAAAATTTCTCTTTCGTGCTGAAGAAGAGTGCTTTTTGTCAAGATTTTCTTAGACAAAAAACAAAAGGTGCATGGACTACAATATCAGACAAGGAGCAGATTCCCAGCAAATATTCTGATGCAGCAAAGGAAATATAATTCAAAGTCTGCTGCAGATTTGACCAAGTTAGACAGTATATATTCTTCACATAACTACAAACTCAAAGGTCTGGTGCTCTGTGGAAGAAAAATGGTGAAGTAATGATCATTCTTGGTTGTCATTTATGAATACTTTTATGAGTATGGTTTTATGTTTGTGCTTGGTACTTGCCTTTTAAATTGTAACTAAATTATTTGATGTGTGTGCTTGATTTTTTTCAATGGATAGATATTTCCTCTTCGGTGGTGGGATATGAAAGAAACGAATTTCCCTCCCAGATTTTCAGAATAAACTTCCAGACCAGACTGGACATTAAAGATCTGAACATTTTGATTGGTTTTTAATGTAGACCTATACTATACAAATGTGTGTGTGGTTGGGGTTGTTTTTTTGTGTGTGTGTGTGCGTGTGTGTAATGTACTGACACAAAAATATGCTTCATTAAGTCATACATTTATGCTTTCAATATTGTAGACTGCTTTGAAGTGTTTTTTTTCTGTTTGGAAATATAAAAAATGTTTTATACATAAATGAATCTTGTATTCCATGCTGAAAGCAAAGTGCAAATAAAGAACTAAGGCTGGAAGAAGCTAGAATCCCAAACACCTTTCCCTTTCAGTCCTCAAATGATTGAAACCTAAAAGTTAAATCATTATCTATAGATACTTTTTTGAGTTAAGAAATGCAAACATAGCTATTTGAAATACATAAAAGACTAGAACAAATAAAATTTAAAAAGTGACTAGAACAAATAAAAAAACTTAGCAAAGACTATTAAGCAAATTTCTGGATCATACTTGCATTTAAGATAACATGGTTCTTGGAAGCCTTACAGCAAACAGTAGTAATTTGCATTATTAAGACTTTTTAACTGAATGGGAAAGTATTAATGCAGCAACCAGCACCCTCTAGTGGAATAAATTTCCTTCTAATGTGCTTCTAACAGTTTGGGCCATAATATGTAATATATTTATTCATTTATCATCTTTAATTGCTTATTCATTTATTGTTCTGCATTTCACCTGTTGTAAATCCAATCTGTCACAGTAGTCAAAATCACTGTAGGTTCAGAAGCCAAGTGCAAGTGTGTTGCTGCTGAACATGAAAGAGGAATTTAAAACATGCATTTTCTGCTAGGTTATGTAGTTGATAGGCTCATCTGGTTCAGCTGAACATCTAACCCCCAGACTTTAAAAGATACAAAACTTTCTCAGTTTTACATAGAAATGCAGAGTACTGAACAAGAAATCTTTTCCATACAAAAGATGTGGACTATTAACCAATTCCTAGCACAACAATGTTTTCCAGAACGTTTTCCGAGTGGAGGGAATCAACAGTCCATTTTGGCAGGTAGATTCTCATTGATGCCCGAAAGAACACAACAATCCAGGTTATTTACTACATTTATTGTTCTCTGAGAACTGCCCAAGCAGAACATCTGTTACTTCCAAATGGGCCAAATGCAAGCATTTTTGTACAAGCCAGGTTCCCAAAGTTGGAATGCTTTCATCTGGCTTCTTTTTAGCAAAGGCATATGCTACATGAATGAACACTACTTTTACAGACATATTAGCATTTCTATTTACTCTTGTTTAACAGGGAGAAGAAATTGGGCGTTCATACAGGAGGATGTGCTTCCAGTAGGAAAAAGGGAATTGTTACTCTGTTGCATTTAGAACAGTTCCTGCAGTGTTTTTAAAAGGGTGAACAAGATACTCTATCCCCAACTTTTGTTTAAATCAATGCCAGAAAGAATATACATACCATGG
>JANHFN010004374.1:99554-111543 GCA_032468175.1 Toxicocalamus goodenoughensis
TACTACATTCCTCTGTTCGCAACAGAATACCCTACAGTACCAGACTTGAGATTCTAGGCTTAGACAACCTTGAACTATGCCAACTAAGATTGGACTTAAGCATAGTACATAAAATCATATGTTATGTCTTACCAGCTAATCAATATTTCAGCTTTAACCACAATACTAGAGCGCACAACAGATATAAACTAAATATTAACCATTCCAAACTCGATTGCAGGCAGTACGATTTCAGCAACAGTCAATGTCTGGAACTCTGGAACTCACTACCTGATTCTGTTGTCACTTGCTCAAATCCCCACTCCTTTACCCTCAAACTAACCTCTACTGACCTCAGCACATTCCTAAGAGGTCTGTAAGGGGCACGCATAAGTGCACAATCGTGCCTACTGTCTTTGTCCTATTGTCCCCAATTACTATTTCCTATTTCTTGTATGTTTATTCTTGTTTCTGTTGTAAGCTTCTGACAAATAAATAAATAAACAAATAAATAAATAAATAACATAACCTTTGGTGTTTATGCTACATTGACTTAGAAGGGGAACCCTTTTTCTCAAGCCTGCCTAATCCTGGCGTTTCCTTAGCCAGGAGCCTTTCCTGCCAGGAGAAATACGCCCAGAGGAATGAAAGAATCTTTGCTGACCTCTTCGGGAGCTCGCACTACCCGGCTCTCCCAATCGATCTCCTTATGCAGCGGATTATAAAGAAAAGCTGGTCGATTCACGCTGCGGAAGAGCTCGTCCGGCCCAGGCAAGCGCGATTTCCCCTCCGGGGTGCCGTTCTGGGACTGCTGCGAAGAGCCCTTGGCCTCCCGGCCGGAGCCTTCCTCGCCTTCAGCATCCGAGCCGCCGCTCGAGCTGTTGTCGCTGCCGTACGCCGCGAAGAAGCTGAGCGGGTCCTTTCCCTCCGCTGCAGCCATGGCAGGGATTCGTGCAACTGAAACACCCGTCCTCGGGAACTGGCGCATGCGAGACGAAAGTTCCGAGTTCGTGGCGTATGGGGGAAAGCCTCTCTGGTTCCTTTCAGCCTGTACTATATCTGCCAGGGGTTCCCCGGCAGAATTCGTGCCTCCGGTCTGAATAATTCCCTTCCTCTTGGCCATGGGTTTAGTACGGACTTAGTTTTATTAAACTCTGAGTTTAATAATCCATTTATGTTTTAATTTTAAAGAAAAATAATAAAGAACAATCTATCTTCTTTCCGAACCTTCGGTTCCATAATTCCGAAGGTGAGTTTATCCATTCTAAACTGGTAACGCATCGAAATAGCGCTGCCGTATATAGGCGGCAGAAATCCGGACGACTACTAAATGAAAACACTGATTTAGAATTCTCCATCAATCCTTGCGGTTGTCCCTATTTTTCCAGCCCTGATAACAGCCCAAATTAAAAAGCATGCCATCAGTTATATTTTTCTACGCGTATCTGTAAAAAGTGAAATGAAAAGTTTTTGCTTGTATACTGTAGTCAGTCATTCGCTTGAGTAGAACTGAAAAAGTCCCTGTATTCCCTTACAATATTTACCAATACCATACATGCCATGTATGTTTACTCAGTAGTTGCGTTGTGATTAAAGTAGGAAGTGCCTTGCATGGTTAAGATAAAATACAGAGAGCACAGACATATACACTGTTCGAGCTCTATAACCGGATTAGAAGACAGAACAGTCAAAGACTATCTATAGAATTGGGATAAAACATTGGTTTAGTCATTCTTAGTAAAGCTGATGAACAAATACAAAGAAATGCAGAAGCAGCAGGGCATGGTCACTGTCATGGAAGATAAAATTGGATAGCAACCAATAAGAAATGAAAGCATATCCACACATTTAGGATAAGTCTGTGGTGCTGAATTTATTGCACTACCCTGAACGAGCAAGCAATTATCACTTGCCATTTTATATGGATGCAGCAATAAGAGAAAATCCAGAGATTACCAGAAAAGATATAATCCTAGAACAAACTTTTATTTTGTTGCTTGTTTGCCTGCTTAAATGCCATCAAGTCAGTGCCAATTCTTAGTGACTGCAGTTGACAATTCATACTGTAACAGTGTTGTAGCCAATGACGTTCAAGACAAATCCTGTTGAACATTTTCCCCAAAACTTGCCTTAGCAATCATGATTGCTAAGGTTGACTTTCTTTAGGATTGCCCTCAACATGGTTCTTCTCATTTTCCAGCAGTGAACCCATTGCTGTTGTAATTTAATTCATCTACTTCACTGTCTTCTTTTTATTTCCATCTTTCCAAGCATGATAAATTTCTCCAGAGCAATAGTTTTTTGTCGAATGTGTCCAAAGTGAGCCTGGTCTTTTGTTTCATACAGAGTAAGTGGGATAAGTCAAAACACATGGACTCATATATATATAAATCTCAACAGTTAAAAAAAAGTGACAAGCAACAAGACTTAGATACCACCAAATTAGCAGTGTAGTCCCCTAAATGATAGCAATAGCATTTAAGACTTATATGCTACTTCAGTGCTTTACAGCCCTCTCTAAGCAGTTACAGTCAGCCTATTGCCCCCAACAATCTGGGTCCTCATTTTACCAACCTTGGATGGAAGGTTGAGTCAATCTTGAGCCCATGGGAGCCAAACTGCTGGCAGTCAGCAGAATTAGCCTGAAATACTATATTCTAACCACTGTGCTACCGCGGCTGATCAGTCCAGTTTGGAATGAGTTTAAGTCCATTGAGCAGAAACTTGTGGCATATGTAGACTTTTCTGTGGAAAACATCTGCTAGTAAAAACTAATGTTAAACATGGTTCCCTGCACCTGGCAAGGAATAAGCGCAGGAATGTAGACTGCCAGTCCTGATATAGTGGGCACTGCAACAGGACATGAGCTATTGCTTTGTTGGTGGCATCGTGGCATATGCAATGATCTATTCAACTATCACCTCAGCAGATTCAAGAGTAGAACATGCTTAGTTAATATAAACACTTTCTTCAAGAAAGTATCTTTAAGATAGTTTAGAATAAGGGAGTGTACTATAAATCAGAGGTCTTCAGTCTCCAGGCTGCAGATCAGTACCACTCCACGGCCTGTTGTAAACCAGGCTGTGCAAGCGGCGAGTGAGAGAAGCTTCATCTGTGCATGTGCATCTAGGTTGCATGCAAAACCATTCTGCCCTCAGAAGACAATTTTTCATCCCAAACATTCAAAAATTACAAGGTGACCTGCAGCAAAGGACCTGTTCTGAATATATTTATAAAATACTTATCTTAAAAAATAGCTTCCTAATGGTATAAGAACATTGATGAAGAGAAGCCAAAATTAGGACATGACATACACTGAGAAAACTATTATTTTAAAAACCAATTAAGTTTATTATACAAATGCTTCAGATTGCCCACTTGTAAATATTTGTAAAGCACTGAACAGTAACCACAAACTTCCAAATATTTTTTCAATTCAACATTGCTTTATATAAAGTATACATTTTTTAAAAGTATGATTTAAGAATATAATGATTTCCAAAGACATTAATTTAATAGAGCAGTATGTTATTTTTCGTTATGTACCTATAATAATTCACACAAGTTTTGGCATACATAGAAAGTGAAAAATCCCTGATCTAATTTCAATACTAAGGCACTAGGAATTTTTTTTAAAGAAAATATGACAGTAATAGTTCATAAGTATGCAAATACAGTATTTTCTTATAAATCTGGCAACATCTGCAATTAGTAGTCAAACAAAGAAGTTCATGCTCTGTACAACATCATGGAAGTTTGAGCTGAGGTAGCATTTGAGTTAAAAAGCTGTTAAAGAAATGGTCAGATTATAGACCTAAAAATCAATTAGATTTGATTGTGGACACAGTTGTGTCCTAAAACATGGGCAGTGTACTGTATAACACAACTTAGCACCAATCTGAAGTCATATAGAACAGGTTTCAGCCTTAGACAGCTAGTAACATGACCCCAAAAGATTATAAGCTTTTAACATTGTGATTTATATACATTAAGTATATATTTTAAATTTGCTTTAACACAGGGCTGCTAAACTCCTGGCCCACGGCCGGATGTGTCACGCCCATACCTGGTTTAGTGAAGGAGGGGAAAGTCCTGATATGTCACATGATGCCATCGTGAGTTTTACACCCCTGCTCTAAGACAATTCCTCTTCACTCAATGCAGCCCAGGCAAGCCAAAAGGCTGATCACCCATGATATAATATTTTTTAAAAAGCTGGGCTGTAATCTTATGCATGTCTAACTGAGAACAAGTTCTATAGAACTCAGCAAGATAGTTTTCTAAATAATATGCAAACTCAAAACTACTTATTTAATGTAGATAACTTGCTGCAGTTTTATCCAAAATGTTGTAGAACATTTTTTAAATAAAACTTTTGCTGTCCCAGAAGCCCATGCAAGTTGTTTTTCTTTTGGCTAGTAAAATTTGAATTTAATCTAAAGTACTGTTTGTTATTGGCCCAGAAACAAAAGTGGCAAAAGAAAAAGAAATGTTTTATGCTACCTAGAAAATAAATATCCTTTAAACTGAATATCTTCTTTACAGTGTTGCACCTCATCAAGCCATGAGAAAAAAAAATGAAATATTTTATATTTCCTGAGATGGCATAGGACAAATTATGTGTCCAACACATTGTTTCACCTTGAGAAATAAGCAAGAAAATTGAGAAGTTTCATTTTAGAAATATTCTCAAGATTGTAAAAGTGCAAAGTTAAAATATATTCACTAGAAGTAAGCTCCACTAAACTCAAACTTAGTCAAGTAAGTATGCTACAGATATTTTACGCTCCAATTCTTAAAGAATTCAATACATTTAATGCCTAACATCTTATAAACTCCCCAATTCAAAAGGGATTTCTTAATTGCTATAGTTTTTCAAAATACTTCAATAATTCAATAATTCTGAATTCAATAATTCAGAATAAAAGATAGTCCTTGTTTAAAGCGATATTTGGACTTTCCATCAAGTGATGCAATTGTAAAGTACATCACATGATCATACTGCTTAGTTATTGGCATTTCCAGAAATCTCTAGTTACACTGTTAAACAAGACTGTACAAGATGTTAAGCAAGGACATCAAATTATTGCAACTACCAGCTTCCTCGATTTTGCTTGTCAGAAGCAGGAAGGTAGCAAATTGGGATTACATGACTGTGGGATGCAGTGATGATTGCAGGCTGCCTGGATTACATTCAGGTGACTGTGGGTGTGTATGTGCGCCAAAATAGCCAGAATTTTATGGATTAAGTACCAATCATTTAGCAGGTCAGTGAACAAGCAATAAACAAGGTATATCTGTATGAGCCCAATCAATCTTCAAATAGTCATGATACTGTAATTCAGAAGTATGTCCCTCTTTGCTGAGGTTCTCATTACTTCCTGATCCTTCTGTTCAACAGAATGCAATATTTTTTGAACATTAAGAATATTTTCTTAAGTGTTCAGTTTTATTTATTATTTATTTAGCCTATGGCATGTGTTAGCCAGGGATCACCAAGACTGCCTCTGTAGAAAGGAATTTTTTCGGGCGGTGTAATCTTTACCCTTGGGATGCCTTATTGCCGGTGGGCAATCAGGAGAGGCTCCTTCCTTGTCCTCTGCGGTTTATTTACTCATGGGAATCAAGCCGAGTTGTCGGCCTCAGCGGTGCGTAACCTCAGCGTCTTATCACGTGAGCCACCATGGCCCCAAGAGTGCTCAGTGCAACTGAACTGTTTTCACTTGAAAACTTTATTCCAATGTAAGAGAAATAACTCCAAACATCAATCTGGAGTTTCTCTATGCAAAATAATTGTCCTTGTGATTGATTTGCATAATTAGATAAACCTTTTAGTACAGTAATCAGGAATCTATGTGACATAATTTCTGCAACTATTTTGTCTGCCACTATGTAAGAAGAAAATGAAGTTGTCTGATATTATGAACTGAATGAACATAGTAAACGTTTTACTAAAGTGTAGAAATATTAAATCTTTTTAGGTATTCCCATATTGTTTTTCAATATAGCAAGGCCGCTATTTACTTACTTATAGATCCCTTTGAAATCAGTGGGGCTTACTTCTGAATATTTATGTACAGGGTTGTATTATAATTTGCATAATACAAGCAGCTTCATGATTACTTAAACATGAATATTTTTTGGAAAACACCTACTTTCAGTTTTCAAAAGTAATACAACCAAGTACAATAAGAAATTTTACAGATGAAACTTTTTTTTTTTTTGCAAAAAATTATATAAGGCAACATCCAACACAATATTTATATTTTCAAAGTTGTTCAAGAAAAAGCACCACTATGGAAGAATTGAGCGGGATCGTAAAGGTAGAAAGGGATTGTCACTGGAAGTGGTGGATATTTCCTCTTGCTCACTCTGCAATTCTGTTGGAATAGGAGGTGCTCCAGGATCTCCAGGTCCAGGAAGAGTAGAGAAAACTGAATTTTCCATGTTTCCAACCTCTGTAATAGGTAAATTCATTGAACAAAGAGAAGAAGCAGATACAAAAGCAGCTGTACTATATTCTTCTGGATGAAGGTAGGTGTTTTCTCTGTCTCTTTGTTTTTCAAAAAAATTAGAGTCATTTGACTGCGATCTAGAGAGATTGTTTGCTTGCTCACATACTGAAGCCATGCAGTTGGTACAACATGTTCCTGTAAAAAAAAATTGGATTACTTATATTCTTGTAAAAGATATTTTAACTATTGCTATAACTTGCATCACTTTGACACATTTTTATCTATTTAACTTCATTGCTTTTTTGGAATTTCAGATTTAAATGGAATTTTTATCCCACCCAGATTCTCTTGCCAATGAGATGAATGGCATATAAAATTAATAAAGTTCAGCTGACGAAACAACCTCTATTGTTATTTCTTGAAGAAATGAGATCATTTGGAAAGAAAATATCTGGAAACCCTAGTTATGATGCAAATTGCCTATACAGCTCTGTGAATCAGGTCGCTAAGTATTTATAAAACATTTATTTGCCATCTCGAAGTTATTAATATGAAATCTTGCCCATGTGAAAAATTGGTGACCAATGCAGACCTTTTAACTATAGGGTTATATAGCAACAATTTTGGATGACGCTTAAGAGGAGCACCATTTATAGCACATTGCAATAATTAATATAGGAAGTTATCAGTGCTGGGGTACAAAAAAAATGAAGCTGTTTCTGTCCAAGAACAGCAGTAGTTGGCATACTAACCAAATGTTAAGTCTTGTAATGAGCTTTATATCCCTGGGATCTTAGGAACAATTATTTTATAAACTTTTTCTCTGCTGAACAGTGACCAATCCCACCTACATTAGGAAAACTGTATTTTCAGGGACTTGGAATTAAGCATCCATAAAATTCCCATTTTAATACACTCATCCAGTTACAGACATCTCAATGTCTCTACAGCTTCTTTTGGAGGGAAAAACTGTATTCATGCCATCAACCAAGTGGACACACTGTGCTCCACATCTCCTGGGGACTTTCCCAACTGACTTAACACTGGAGAGAAAATAGCTCCTTGTGATATTTCTGGGCAAAACTGCCATAAAATTAAAAGTTAACCCAATGATACTTGCAACCTTGAATGAACCACAATGTAATATACAACACTTTAAGCTTCCAACTAAGCTAATAGGATTGCGCTCTCTTAATGCTATGTTGTCTATCTGGGAAACAAAGTAAAAATCAGTCCAGAACTCCCACAAATAGATGTAGACAATCACTTTCCTCTAAGAATAACAGAAGCCCAACTGCTATCACCATTTTAATATCTTGTGCCCAAAAGAAATATGAACTGAGAAATTCTTACTCAATTTTCTAAATATATATAATCCCTGAAGGTTAGTAACCTTTGCACCATTCAAATTAAACTCACATGATACACTAGTAAATGCAACAGAGGCAACAAAAGGCAGCTTCTGATTTTGCTACTGTCATACAATAAACATAACCACTTGTGACAAGTGCTCTATCACTGTCTAGTCTACTTCAACTTTCTCAATGCCTGAGAATCAGAAATATTCTATAAGGACATGATAATAATACATCACACCATTTCAGCACAAAATAAAGAGCTCAAGGGAATGAAGCTAGGTTGTCAATCAAAGCGTACATTTAAAATTATTGTGTAGCTCTTATAATTGAATATATATAATTATTCTTAAATTTCTGCTCCTTCATTGATTCAAAGAAAGGCAAATTATTTTGATTTACCTTGTTTGTAACTTACAGAATTCATAGCAACATACTTAAAAGTAAATATGCATAGGAATAGGCTATGTAGCTACATATTTTATAAGCCCTTTAAAATATATAATATTCAGATATTTAACAATACCTTTAAGACTTTCAAGTTTTTCATTTTTTGCTTTCAAGACGGCATCAGTTATTTTTTCTAACAGGAAGTTTTGTGTTTTTTCACATTTGATAGATTCTATCAATGTGTCTAGTCCTTTTGGATGTTCTGCTAAATAATCCAACAGTTTCCCAGCCTTTTTCCTACTTGAGGTTCGACAAGAGATTTCTTCAGTATCCTCTCTACTCAGTATTTTCTTTGAACGTAGGTAGTCAAAGTGTCTTTCTGCAATTATTTTGTCACACAGATAGCGGCGTAATCGTTCTAAAACCTAGCATTAAAAATAAGAGCATGTTAATAAAAGATGAACTTTATCAAAGCATAAATTATTCTTTGTATTACTATGAAGGAGCAATGGATCATAAATAATCCCTGACAAATAAGTTTTAGTTAGAATTTGCTGTACTGTATCTTATCAAGAATGAGTCAGTCATATCTTGGATTCAAATTTCAATTCTGTTCATGAGATAATTTTTTTTCCTGGAACTAATATAAGGATTACTGAACTAACAATCAAACATCGCAAAGTACTAACACTAAAAAGGAATGGAAGTTCACAATCTTTGGTAAAGACTAATATGCTTTATAATTATATTACTATATACTATACTAGCTATACTCTCATTTCAGTAATATTTAACTGAGTGAAATGGTGCATTCTAGGGCAACAATTTTTGAACTAAGGTTGCTCAAATGGTCTTACAGAATGCATCCACAACATGGGATAACTCCCATGGACCTGAAATTTGGCAAATTTTACAAAAAATATATGACATTTATGACATAAAAAATAAAACAATGTATGATACAAACATTTACTATAGAGTTCAACATGATACATTTCTGAATGGATTCCAACTTTTCCAGTTCCTTTGCCAAACTAAACATTATTTTGCTAGCATCTGAAATTAAGAATATTGTGTGATAAGTTGCAAGCTCTGTTTTATTCAATTAAATTGCCTTCATTCTCAAAATTTGCTGGTGTAGCTTGGTTAGAACCTTTACTGATTCTTTTTTTTATTAATAAAATAAATGATACATATTATGCTATCTATCTCACTATCTAAACAACTCAGGGTGGTTTACAAATAATATTGTTTGCTATATTTCCATGAGTATTCTATCAGTTCTTGTAGTCTTCTGACTTGGTAATATTAGAATGGTGCTCTAACTTTAAATTCTAATATTAGAGATTCTTGTAAGAAAGAATATTCCAAGGAATCTTCCAAGGAATGTTGACATCACTACTGTACAATATTTCAGTATACTCCTTTTTTGTTTGATTGATCTTCTTTGTATCAGTCACAAATGGGAAGTCTTAACGTTCAGGAAGTGATAAGTCCCGGGGCTGGCAAGTAAGCCAGCAAGTAGGTAAGTAGCTGCTGCTGGATGAAAGTGAGTGAGGAATGACCAGCATGCAGTTGGTAGCCATCAAGGTGTGGCATGAATGCAGTAGGGGTGACTGCTATTATGTGGAGGAGTGTGCAAGGGGCTGTAAGTGGGCAGAGTGGATGGCAGGAATAAGGATGGCTGTTGCCAGGTGGGCAAAGGTATGTAGGTGGCCACTGAGGCATAGCAAAAATGATTATTGCCAGGTGTTGAGGCTATTAAGATTCAACCCAAATGTGATGAAGGTGGCTGCTGCCAGGTATGGGAAATTACAATGGAGTTCAAAATATTATTTAATGTATTATTTAATGTACTATTCTAATGTCTATTTAAAATGTAATATATTATTCTCTGACTACAGTTTCAATATAAAACAATAAATACAATCTAGAAGATTACAAGAGAAATTGACTTATGATCTTGAACAAAAAGTGAATATTCTATATATTGTAGATCTATACTTTTTGCTAGAAAAATAGGACAAAGGCAAAACCAACTTCCACTGACTCATTTATGTGTAACAGTCAGAGATTAGCAAGGGGAATTCCTATAAACACTCCAGGAAAAAACAGAAAAGTAGATTTGGAGACATTTATCCATTAAGGAAAACAAAAGGGCCTGGAAGAACAAGGAGAATGAATCAAACATTGAAAGGAAATCTAGTATGGTGTAGCAGTTTAGATGTGAAATAAAGACAGTGGAGACCAAGAATCAAATATATCCTTCACTACTGAAGTTCCCTGGATGAGTTTGAACTTGTTATCTTTTATGTACTATCTCAGAAGGACCCAATTGTTATATGCAAATCTGAGGAGGAAGTGCTATAAACACCACCTGGAACTTCTAGGGCAGGATTACCCAAACTGTAAGGTTTACCTACCTTAGAGAGGTGAGACAGAATTCAGGAGAGGTGTAAAGAACCTCTTTGTTCTACATAAATCTCCCTTTCCAAAAATGATAAAGGAGGCAATATCTTTTTTTTTAATGTAATTAAAAACAAAGTTTCATTGCTTTGTTTTCTTTGTCCATTTTGGTGGATTTGGATTTTTATGAGAGGCAAGTGTACATTAAGATTACACTAAAAGGAGCTGTGATGGCAAAAGATTTAGGATCCCCTGCTCTAAGAATACAGAGGGATGGAAACAGAGTCCACTTAGTAACTTTTGAATGGTCTCTTTGGGTTGTTAATTGATGCATTTAATTATAGTTTCTGGGAATTCAAACTGGGGGCTTTGGGCATGTACTCTTTGTCACTTGAGGAGGAAGAAATTTAGGAAATAATTCATGCTGTTGCTATTACGTTGGGTAGTCTTCTATAAATGCTGTGAATCACTCAGAAAAGATAGGCAGCAAACAAGTCTAGTAAATAAAATAAAAAAGTCAAGAGACATAAAAAAGTCAAGATTCAGATTTGCCTCCTACTCTTAAAACCTATTGATATTTGCTATAAACGAAGAGACTTTTTAAATTTGCTGTTAATTTTTTATTCTCATTTGTCCATTTTAAAACTCTGACGGGGAAACTTGCTTTAATAAATATACAGATAGTCTTCACCTTATGACCACAATTGTGCCAGAAATGTATGGTGCTAAATGATAAATTTGTTAAGTGAGTTTTGCCTCATTTTATGACTTTTCTTGCCACATTTATTAAGTGAATCACTGCAGTTGTTAAATTAGTAACCCGGTTAAGTGAATCTGGCTTCCCATTGACTTTGCTTGTCAGAAAGTCACAAAAGGGGATCACATGACCCCGGGGATTCTGTGACCGTCATGTCAACCGCTTGCCAAGCATCTGAATGGAAATTACATGACCATGGGGATGCTGTGATGGTCATACGTGTGAAAAACGGCTGTAAATCGCGGACCACCTATATTAATATCAAAAAGAAGGCTCCCTCCCCAAATTGTAACACATTTCGTCCTTCTGCTGCCAGCAGATGGAGACAAAGCCAGCATCCCACCAGGCGATACTTGACGCTTTCCAGTCAGGCAGAACGAAGGCGGCTTTCAGGGAGCCCCACGCAAAGGCAGCAATGACGTCGCAGCAGCAGGAAAGGCCACACCTGGCGGAATTCCCCGCGCCGGCGACACTCGGAAGACCAACCGCCAATCCGCCGCCACGCGGAAACTTGACGCGCCGACGCCATGGCAACCACTGCGCTTCCACCCTTGCCTTCGACGTTTTAAGGACCCCCTATCATCACGGAGGGAGCGGCCCCTTTCCCCCAAACAAGGAACTCCAGGCCCCCTTGAACCAAGCGCGTG
>JANHFN010004375.1:3237-15320 GCA_032468175.1 Toxicocalamus goodenoughensis
GAACAATTAATGACTGATAATGTATGAATATATGTTAGAATGATAAAGTGAAAATTTATATAAACTGTAAGTGAGGAGTATGAGAGGATAGCATTAAAAAATTGTAACCAACTGACACACTCTATGTATATAACTGGAAGATGGTTTTATGTTTTTTAAGTTTTGTGTATGTTTGTTTAAAAATATAAGTATACATATATATAAAAAGAAGAGATTGGACTGCCATTTGTCAGAAATGGTGTAGGGTCTCATGCTTGGGCAGGGGGTTGGACTAGATGACCTACAAGGTTCCTTCCAACTCTGATTATCTGTATCTGAACCCAGAGACAAAATGCTTGAGTGATGCAAAATTGGACATGGATTTTTTCACCTTTTTCTAAGCCTTTTTCTAAGAGGAATTTTAAAAATAGGTATATGTAACCAAGGCCTAACTGGACCATCACATAAGGTGTAGAAATGTTTAAATTGGGTCTGTGATGTAGATGTGTTATCTGCAAATAATTTATACTGTCTTTGAATGCCATCAATTACATGTGTTACCAATTACTAAATTTGAGCTTTTAAGTCAACATGACCCACCTAGAGTTGCTCTTGCAAGATGAACCCCCATATAAATTGGTTAAAATAATATTTTTAACAGTATTACAGTAAAAATAATTGTTAGGAAGATAACAATTGGCCAGTTACCAGAATATTGCTGATCATACACTAAGAAAATGACCTTTGTTTGCTGGATTATCTAAATCAGATGTCCATAGGAGGAATAGTTTACTGATAGACAGCATGCATGTTCAGCAAACACACTCACCAGGACAAAGGAGAGAAAACTACTTTGAAATAGAAAATTCAATAGTCAGCAGGATTACCCCACGTCTTCATATTTGGATAACATCTACTCCTCACCGTTTCTAAAGAAAACAATAGAAATATTGGAAAGCATTTTATTTTACATATGTTAAACCATTCTCTCCTTTGTTTTTCACCATTTTCCATGAAATATTCTCAACATATCTTTATTTATAGATATCACTCTTTATCGTTCTCCATCATATGAGAGAGAAAATAGCTATGTCCTGTTTGGAGTATAGATTTTAAACAGGAACTAGCTTTTTCACTTCTTCTTTTAAAAAAAACAGATAGAAAACATGGGTTATAAAATAAAGTGGTAATCATTGGTGAGATTATTACATTTTCACCTTTTTTTTCAGGAAATTATGGTCCTCCAATGGCAGGGGCACAACTGTCTTATCCAGGTGGCCTTCCCTCAGGTCCAGCGCCATTAGCTGGACCACAGCAAAGAAAACTTGATCCGGATTCCATTCCAAGCCCAGTGAGTAAGAATTTCATCCTTTTGGTTCCCTGGATGTGGCATGCAAGCTCTATCATGCCCCAAATCTTCTGAGCCTGGGATTTTCATTTAAGTGCTTAAAGCAAAAAAAAAAGTAACTGAAAACAAAATTCCACATTATTTTGAATAGTCTGCACAACAAGCTCTTGCTTCCTTGGGTTTTTAAAAAAAAATATCTTAGGACCACAGATGTAATTTGATTGCTGATACTTACCATCTGACTTTAAAAAGCACAGGGGGTAATTTAATAAATAAATAAATTAATTCCAAAAACTATGCAGGCAGACTACAAAAAATGTTGCTAAGTTTCTCTGGAATAATTCCCATTTAATTTCAGGATGAAAAACAAAGCAGCAGTCGTTTTTACTAGTTTTCTTTGCTTCTGAGATAAGACATTTATTCTATTGGCATTCTCTCACTTACTTAAAATGTTCATATGGGATGTTTGAATTAATCTAGATAAATTTTGTTGGTTTATTTCATTATAAATGTGGAAATGTAATTCTTATTATCCTTTCTTTAAAAAAAAAACCACAAAGTTCCAACTTTCCTTTTTTAGCTTGTGTTAAAAAAAATTTGTGTGTCATTTAACTGGTCATTTTATTTTGGTTATTGTAATTTTGTGATTAGCTGCAGAAAATCCATACTTTGGACTGTCCATACTTTGTAGAGCTGTGGAGAACAGCAAAAACTGTTCTGGAATATATGCTTGAATGTTAGTATCATGGGTTAAAGACGGGAGAGAGTTTGAATCAATTATGCTACTATTTTAATGCTTAAAGACATTTTTGACGTATATAAGCATCTTCATTTTTTTGAAATTGTATTCTAAGATTTCTTCCAAGCAACATCAAAACCTATTGCTTTCTTGATCTACAAAACCTACTTTGATTTTTGAACTATAATAACATGTCTGTAAACATTAATTTAAAAAAAATTAAAGTCTGCTTCCAATATTTATATTGTTTGTTTTCTTTTATCCATAAGATTCAAGTAATTGAAAATGATAAAGTTTCCAGAGGAGGTCAGACCTATGCTACCAATATCAGAGGTCAAGTCCCTCCTCTTGTTACAACTGATTGTTTGATCCAAGATCAAGGTAAATATCGGTGAACTTGAATTATAATTTGTATTGATTTGAATATTCATATTTAATTTCTCTAATATTTGTTAAATTGATCTAGAAGTCAAAATGACAAAGTGTTAAAGTGTTTTTTTTATTGGTGAACTCATAGAATTCTGCCACACTGAAGTTAATGTAGCTTCTTCTGGAAATAACTTGTGTAGTTGCATAGTAACTTGATTAAAACTAAGCTTTAGTGGGAGACAATTCATTTTTTTACGTTCCTTTAGGGATTTAATATTTTTGTAAACTTCTTAGTACAAAACTTAATATTTTCTTGGTTACTTCTACCTTGGAAAGGAGCTCTTGGGCAATTCCTCTTTCCTATGAGTGTACAAATCTCTGTGGAACTGAAAAAAAATTCTGTAGCTTATTGGGATAAACTGTACCAGGATTGGAAAGGAGGAGAAACAACACTGAAAAAAGGAATTTTTACTTACATAGTTCTGAGTTTCACCCTATTAGGATTTTTTTTTGTAGATAAGCACTAGAGATTTCAATGAAAGGAACAGAACCTAAGTGGCTTTATCATTAGGTTGAACTCAGTCAAAATATATTTATTTTGCATTATTTGTGAAGGAATATTATCTGATTTTAAGATTAAAATGTATCTGTTTTTATCATCTAACATTGTCACTATTTGAAATTATTCAGGTAATTCCAGTCCTCGTTATATTCGATGTACCTCTTACTGCTTTCCTTCAACCTCAGACCTCGCAAAACAGGCTCAAATTCCACTGGCTGCTATCATCAAGCCTTTTGCCAATATTCCAGCAAATGAGGTAAGGGAGAAAATTGACAAAACATACATTTGTTCATAAGTTACATTTTTAGTTATTTTACATGTAAAGAATATGCATCTGTTTATAGCAGAGCAGAATATAATGCATCTGTCCATGGCAAAGCAGTGTTACAGGAATGAATCAATAAAATCAGTCAAGTCCAGCAATTGTTCAATTATCATGAAGCAGCTTCAAGACATTGTGAAATTCTCCCATTATCATTGTGAAGTTAATTCACTATTCAGGATTTCAACCTACTGATAGTGTGAATAGAACTCTTTAGTGTAAAGCTTTACATCTATAACCTTTATTTTATAACTTTTATATATATTTCAAGTACTGAATAAAACTGAGAGCTATCTTTCTGATTAAATCGCTAAAGAAAAGGAGTGAACATCCATAATAGTTACCAGTACTTCTTTTATGCATAGCTCTTGGTTCTTTTGTATAATCTGATTAATCTGGAATGTACAGTTTAAAGAGCTGTTTTACCAACCATTAAGTTTTTATTTAGCTGATTAGTATTCAGCATCTTATATATGTGAAATACCACAATACATTTATCATTTGTAGGAAAGCCTATATTACTAGAATGGTATGAAAGCTCTATATCTTTATTACAAAGATATAGAATTTTTAGGTTTTTAAATTCCATTTTTAAAATATTGGACAATGCATAAGTATTTAGGTAGTTACAAATGTTCCTGGATATTTTTGATGAGTTATTTTGTTTTATTTATTCAATTTGAATAAACTCACATCTTACCTGAATAATTCTGGGTGGCTCACAGCTATTAAAAACAACAATCTGATCAAGTTAAATAAGCATATAAAATAATATCTGCATTGCACAAAAATAACCATAATCAGTGGAAAAATCCATCATTATATCTCACAATAGTGTAAAAAAGGCTGGGAGAATTGGGACCAATCTAAGACCAAGGGGATGATATATTACATGAGCACCGTCAAAGAAAATACTCGCTTCCTGCATCCCCCACTCCACCAGTGTTTCATAGACGGGATCCATAACATGCTTCTCCTGGCAATCTTGATGGAATGGGTAAATGTAAATGGAGAGAGCAATTGCTCAAATAGATCGGTCCCACATCATATAAAGCCATATATTACCAGCATCTTGAACTGAACCAGGAAGCATAATGACAGTTAATCCAGTATGAGAACAAAGGTGTAATATGCACTGATTAAAGAGTACACATAATGCCAACACTGCCACATTTTATACTAGTTGCAGCATTTGGATGCTCACTAAGGACAGCACCATGCATTTCATTAATTCAAGAGTTGACCAGGGTAAGAGTGACTATGAGCAGGGCCTCCTAATCCAGGAATGGGCACAACTGGCACACAACATAAAGTTGTGCAAAGGTTCTCCCAGCCATAGCAGCTACCTGCTGTCTGAGCAGGAGTTGTGAGTCCAACAAAACCCAGATTGCATATGCTATTCCATTAATTTCAGTGGAGACTGCATTTTTTGGCAGAAATCCTTCATATTCACATCCTTGTTAGTTTAGGAAGATACATGCATAATCCACACTTGGTCTAAAGAATCATTTCACTGTTATGTGAAATGTATTCCACAGGCTTATATATTTTGGGATTATATTGGAAGTAGTAATCATACTTTAGCAAGAGATAAATTTATCAGAAATTTATAAGCATTGAGTTACGGTTAAAACATCCTCATGTTCAGAAGGGATTTTTTACTGAAATATTAAGATTTTCAGTGTATACTGATGAATGTATACAATTTATATGTGGGTTTACAAACTAATGATAAATATTTGAGCATAGCTTGGAGTAGGCAAGCTAACAGAATTTTTTTAGGAGGAGATGTTATGGCAACCATGAGAGCATTACATAAAGATATATAATTCTGTAGTTTGGGAAACTGTTTGTAAATATTTTGCCCTTAGGAAATGTGATCTATGATATTGCTTGTTTCCATCCAAGGATGTAAAAGTCTAGGGACTACTGAGGCTTTTATAAGCGTATGAAGAAAAAAAAATCAGGAACTCATTAGGTCTAGATATTTTGGATAAGATTTTGTCCCAGATGTTACTTATCTGTTGGCTTCAAATTTTGGAGGTGCTATGTGAATGATAACAAATTTAATCAACGGCCAGTTTTAAGACAAGAGAACCTTAATGGGACAACTCCACCCATAGTAAGGTCATCCAAAGGAACCTATTGAAGAGATACAGATGGAAAACCCAAATAGGAAAAAAAGTTTGGTATCAAGCCTCAAGATCTATTTGCTGTGGAAAAGACTTTTACTTCCAAGAGTTCAAGTATCTTGGCATCCCATAAATGGATGTGGAATGAGTCCAGAACCATTCGCAGTGGAGCTTATTTTAAAAATTAACTTTCTCAAATTGACCAAATTGACTATAATTGACCAAAGGTATTTTTTGGACTTGGAGTAGTACCAGCTTTATTCTATGAACTGATAGAGGTCTTGTGTTTTTTTAAAAAATCTTTTTTTAAATAAAAGTTTTTCAAGACTATCAAACCACCAACTGAAACCCTGTCAGTGATACAGTATACTGTTGTGACCACTGATAGTAGCAAGTATAAAAAAGGCAGAGTTTTGCTTCAGGATCATGAAGGGTTGTTGATGCCAATAGTTCACAGTTCCAGAATAGTCTGAGATCCGTATATATAATATGTCCAAACTCTTAGTATATTGAAGTGTGTGAACAGTTCTCAAAGTATCTTAATGGACTGGAATAGTAACCACAATATACAGACCAGTCTTTCCAGGCAAAACATTCAATCTGAAAGTTTCAGAGTGGCATCTGGTAGTCCTCAGAGTCCACCAAAATTTAGAACTGGAGTCTCCTTACATTAATTGCTCAGTGCCTGCTCAGTATCTTAACTGCTTTTCTTTCCATTCATCACCAATCAGCTGGTTAGATCAGACCCTATTTATTTATCCACAACCGATCACAACTGTTAAATAAATGTGTTTTTTCTAAGAAATATTAAAAAGACCTTTTGAAATGAAATAGTATGGGAAGACATGCATTACATTATTTGCTATAAGAAAAACAAACAGGAATTTTAATGCTTTTAAAAATAAGCATGAAGGCTGGAGATATTAGTTTAATTGGATAGTCCCACATTTATTAAAATTTTATTTAGTAATCTATGATTGTGGAAAGTTTGAAAAACACTGCTTTAGAAGAAGTGGAAAGGTACTAAACATAAAAAAATATTGTAGGCTTTGCCATGTTTTTAATAGATTTTTTCAGTGTGTACACACATTATTGCTTCTTATCCAGGACTATAAACAATGTTCAACTTTATACACATTAGTTGGCTGTCACACATGCAAACATCTTGCCTACCACACTCAATCTATTACTGTTTCTTTGAAGAGAGAAGATTTATGGTATCACAGGGACTATTTCTCTATGGTAACAGAGTTGTTATTCCAGCTGAGATGCAACAAGAAGTACTGAAAAAAATCATTTAGGCAGCTCCGAACGCACAGAATGGGCAAGAATATCTCTTTTTGGCCATAGATGAGTGAAAATCTTGAACAGATTATAGTAAATTTTGTTTTTTCCCACAAAAATTACTTTCTCCTCAGAAGAAAAATGTGATAATTACAACAATGCCAGATAGAACCTAGAAGATAATTAGAGCTGAAGTTTTTGATATAGGAGGTTGTAATTATTTAGTTGTCATGGCCTGTATTTTTCACGAATCTATAATTGCAAGTACCAGCAGGTTTAAAAACTAGAATGAACAAGAACAAAAACAATGGAATTATAAAAATAAAGATTTAAATGATAAGTGGATGAGACTATTCTGAGGGAGGAAAGACATTTTGCCTAGAATTTCTAGAGATGGGTTGTGAGATAAGCTAACCAACTGACAAAAATTCCAAGACTGAGTTATACCTCTACCCCCTAGAACAGTTATTGTTCTCAAGTGAATTCTAGAACAGAATGATCTGAAACTCTACACATTGTGGAAACTAGTTTATGTATATTATTTATTAGGTCAGAATGCTGCTCAAATACTGTTAGAAGTGACTGGAGATCTGTACTGCAGCGTTATAGAAAGCATTAATATTTATTTTTTGGGGGGTTACACATAATTTGTGTCTTAAACAAAGGAAAATAAGAGCTGAGAAATACAGCCTTCTACTGCAAAAAGCAGACTAAAGATTGGATGCAATTTATATGTGTCACTGTAAATAAACTAAATGTTGTTTAACTAGAAACCATAGGGCAGTTTATAAAGAACAGGGAAAATTGAAAAATTGAAGCTGTCCATTACAGACTTTACTGTAGAGTCCTGGTAGCCAATGAACAAACCTTTTTCCTGTTGGTTGACTGCATTGTCAAAGCCTTAATCACTGCTGCCTGTTTGACTACTGATGCAACAAACCTCACCTGGGACAATATCTTTAGGATACATGCGTACCCTGCTGGAAATAAGTGAGCATTGTATTCCCTAAAACAGCAGGTTTCAAAGTAGTTATCATAATTGTTTGTTACTAGAACCCACTAAGAAGGAACCGTCACCGGAATAATGGCTGATTATCTATTATTATACTAACAGAGCCATGGAATAGTAATCAAAACCTTTAGTACTTAGCAGTTGCACTGATTCTCAGTTGCAATATGTTCAGGACAAAATGCAAATGATCAGTTTTATTGGAAAGACAAAGCAAACATAAGACAATAGAATACACATTAAGAGATACATGGTGATGATCTAAGTCGTCAAGTACCATTATAAATTCATGCGCCCAGGTATGCAGAGGCTCTTCCTTGAATAGGATAGAAATAATGTATAGAACTCTAGGGAGAAATGGAAGTTTATAATTTTATATATCATTGTTTTATCCCTGTTGATTTCGTCTCCATTTTGACAATTCAAGTTGTTTTTCTTTTTTGTGAACTGTGAAGAATATTCATAAGTCCTTTCCCCCTTTCCTCCTTCCCATTCCCCTCTTTTGCCCTTGTTTCCTTTCCCCTCCTTTCCTTTTCTCTCCTTTCCTCTTTCCTCTCCTTCCCTCCCCTCTCCTCCCCTCCCCCCTTTCCTCTCCTTAATGCAATATAATTGTTTGACATAATGTATTTTTAGCAAACTTTTGCTTTAGCAACAGATTATGGAAACAAAAGTCAAAAGCTAACATGGTCGTCCAAGCATTTTGCACGTTGGTTTTTGGAATGTACTAATAATGGCCAGGGTTGGATAAACTAGATGATCTTTGTTTAACATTTAATGCAGTTTGTTATTATTATCTTGGATAGATGATCTCTTTTTATATTTTTAGAAGTCTCCCTGACTTTTTCATCTTTGCAATGTCTAGAAGAAATTAGTTCCTAAAAATTACTATTACTGAGTGTAGAAAATTTAAGCAGATGCTTTATTTTAAAAAACCTCTTTAAAAATATGGCTATAGTAAGAATATGGTTGCAGCTGGAGGTATGTAACTGTTTTTAACTTTTAACTTTTCTCAATGGGAACTGGCAGGAAACTGGCACATTTCTCACTGAAAAAATGAAAAGTTAAATACATGGAATAGAAATACCTGGTTTTAAATGGGTTATGTTTTTTTCTAAATATGTTAGACAATGGGAGTTTTGGGGGGTTGGCAAGATTTGGTTAGCAAGAAGAATTAATATTAATGAGAATTATAATAGCAATTGAGAATCATTTTGAGATAGTTTCCATCTAACTGGGGAAAGTAGACAGATCACTGTTATTGTGGGTCAGAGTTGACATATTGTGGGATACCAGGCAGACTGTTCTAGGAAAGGAGGCTCAATATTATACCATCAGTTCCTACTTCCATATGGTGGATCGAACCCTGTATACTTATTGTCAAGTTGCTGATGACCTTAGCCTTAGTTTTTTGATTAACAGTGTGATGGAGATATGACAAACTGAAATTGGTTCTGCAAAAGTAGAGTCAATGGCCTCAGTCAAGACTGTGGAACTGGTGAGCAGACTGGTTCCTGGGAACCACTCTGGAAAGGGAGAGAATGGGAAATCTTGATGCTCAGATGGTGCTACCCATGAGGAGGTGCAACACTGTAGTTTTCCTCAATTTTAAGCACCGAAACAATGAGATTAGCCATCTTGCAACTCTGGAAACACTTTTAAAGGACACTAACTGTCCAGTAGAACAGAGTTGGTATTCAGAAGATTCTGACCAGTTCTGGAGAACCGGTAGCAGAAATTTTGAGTAGTTCAGAGAACCAGTGGTAACCTTCCCCCTGGAATGGGTGGGAATAGAGATTTTGAAGTATCTTTCCCCTGCCACTCCCACCAAGCCACACCCACAGAACCGGTAGTAAAAAATGTTGAATCCCACCATTGCAATAGACACTTAATTTGGATAGTCTGTACCAGGCATCTCATGGATCTGGATAGTTTGCTATGGGGCATTTCCAAGTGACTTGGCAAGGAATTCTATTGATTGCCTCATTGCAACTGTCAATAGGAGACAACTTGGTTTCTTCCTTGGAAAAGGAGGGGCATTCTGTTCTCTAGTTGCCAAAATTCAGTAAACACAATCATTATGAATATAAGAACATGGAACAGTGCAAACTTTGATTTACAACTTTAAGGGATTTGGTGCAATTTCTTAGGTAGAGTTCATTGAATAAAATTGAATGTTTTGATTTTAGAGAAATCGTGACAATGTTGTTTTAATAAAGGAAAACTGTCCCAATTATTTTATATACAGTATATAGATTAGCATTTTAATTTAACTCTCGTTACTTCAATAGTTTGGCTCAAAAAGCCATTTAAATGAATTTCTATAAAACTTAAATTGATTCTATGGAAGTGATACCTTTTTAAAAACAAACAGTTTTTAAAGTGAATTGATTCCCTCCTCCTGTTATGGCAGGATTGGGCATTTCACAAGTCTTATGCAGTCCCTAGGACAGTGGTAGCTAATCTTTTTGGGCTCCTGTGCTGAAAATTGTGCCCGCGCTCACATGCTAGCACCCAGAAGACATTGCGCATGGCCCCCACAGCTGCCATCACAGCTCTAGGTTATCTTGATGCTCTATTAAGTATCCCCCTGCCATGGAAATTTATACTGTGCATGAACTAACCATTTGTCTGAAATGATACAGAGTCTTCTGCTTGAGCAGGGTGTTGGATTAGAAGACCTCCAAGGTCCCTTCCAACTCTATTACTCTATTATATCACTAAATTGGAATTGTTATTTGTAAAAATAATTGTATTTACATTTCCAGTGAGGGCACAATACATTGCATCTTCTCTCTTTTGCTGGGCAGAAAATGCAAATTCACATGTCACTGTCAGGTTCCCATTGGAGTTTGGCAGTAAATCACAGATTTTCTATTACTTCTTGGTTAACTTGTCAGCTTGACTTGGATAAATCTTAATCATCTCCCATAAATCATATTACTGTCCTCTTTTTACTAACAAGAAACAAAGGAGAATACGATTGTAGAATTTTAAAGCCCTGTAGTCTAAAAGTGGTGCTAGATTGATTTCTAGAATGGATCAGTGAAGCCCATAAAAGTTTCCCTTTTCTCCTCTTTCATTCTTGTAAATTAGCCAATACGGTGCATTCAGCAAAAACTAAATATTTATTTTCCAGAGCTCACAAGAGCAGTTTATAAAAGAAGCCTTGCCCAGACACATCAGATACTATCTCTATGTATGGTCTTCTAAATGTCAGTAATCCAAATGTTAGTTCAGTGCTCAGTGAAAGCTATGAAAGGCAGAAGATTAGCATGAAAAAAGCACTTTGCAGTCATTACCTTCTAGCAATAAAGTTAAAACTACTGTTCTGATATTATGGCAATTTACCATATGTTTTGCATATTAGGTTGTTAATTTTTTTCTTTCCAGTTCCTTTGTTCTGATTGTTTCTGCTCCCTGACATTTTGGAAATCCATTGTTTAATAGAGACTTTTAATTACCATGATGTGTTCTGATTTGATATTTGTGTTTTTATCATTGGTTAATCCTGATTAGTGACCTTCCCTTGATAAACAGCACCACCCAACTTCCATATAACAATCAACATGTCAAAGTAAGGAAAGTCATTGGTATTCTAATTTTAGCACACCCTGCTTAGTTACTACAGCTATTAGAATGGGTGGGACTCTGAATATGTCATACTTTGGCTGAAGGAAACTGGAACTGGAACTCTTGAAATTAATGAATCACTATAAGATGTCAGGATAATTGTTGAAAATGAACTTTATTATTTATTTATTAAATGTCTGTGCTGCCCATCTCCCCTGACACCTGAACTTGCATAAATGTGCTGCAGGCAATTTGTAGAATTCTTTGGCCACAAGTCATGATTTGATAGAGGAGAGCTAGAAAAGATTATAGTGGGCAATGTAGTCTTTCAGAATTTCCGAGGCCAGATAACCCATGCAGGGGCAGAGCTGGGCTTTTATTTTTAAATTTAGATTAAGGTTATTTGTGGTTATGCTTTAGTTTTATTTGTTTTATGCCACAAATTTTGGTAATTAAATTGCCAATGCCAATATAATTCTTGGTCATGCAATAAACTGTGCATTAGCGATCTACCAATAAAGACCAACCTTGTGATGTAATATTGCTATTGACTAGAACCAAGCACATTCCTTGCTTTGTTACAAGATAAAACATCCATTAATTACTTAAGTAACTACTTAAGTAACTACTTGCTGAATTCAGAATCTGAATTTGAATATTTTACTGTAAAAATATTTAAAAATAATGGCATCTTTATCATCTATCTATCTATCTATCTATCTATCTATCTATCTATCTATCTATCTATCTATCTATCTATCTATCTATC
>JANHFN010004375.1:15420-35380 GCA_032468175.1 Toxicocalamus goodenoughensis
GGTTTTTTTTGGGGGGGGGAGGGTTGGTACTACGTGAGCCAGGAAGTTCTACCAACTTTTGCTTGAAAGGTTTGCATCCGAAGTTTTAACAAGCAACCTTCCGGAAGAGTCAGGAGGCATTGCCGAAAGAGCACGTGGTAAAACAGACTTTTAGGACCCGGAAGCTGTTCCGACGCATACCGGAAGTTGGCTTCCCTTCACCTCTCTTGTCTCTCTTCCGCCATCTTGGGCCCGGATCGTCTCGTACGGTAAGTTTCGTCGTTTGTATCCGCCCGCATCTGCCTCTCATGGCTCCATAACCCGGCCGGCGGGGAGCCGCTTCAATGGGAAACGCTGAAGTGGCTCAAGGGGACGGTCCGAGGGCGGCGGGCGGCCTGGGACAGTTAAGATTCGGCGGGGGCTCCGAATAGGCCGCTTGGACCGTTCGCTCTGGATTATGCAGCGTCAGGGCGGCCTTTGGGAGTGAGGGGGGGGGTCTCCCTGGACGGAAGAATGATGTTCGCTCATGAACGCCCAGGGAGAAGGCGGCCGCCCCTAAAGGAAGACTCCGGCGCTTCCAGTTAAAGCAGGAGGTCTTCATCTTGGAAACGGGAGAACTTAACGTTCTTGGTTTGTGTTCAGTTTGTGGTCGGTGGCTGGACGGTTTCCTTTCCCCTAAATATTGTGTTACACAAAGAATTGAAAGGGGGGGGCGTTGTGGCCAGAATTGGAGTCGACTCTTTCGCGACCGCCTACATCAGGGATCCCCAAACTTGGCAACTTTTAAGACGCGTGGACTTCAACTCCCAGCAAAGCTGGCTGGAGAATTCTGGGAGTTGAAATCCACACGTCTTAAAAGTTGCCGAGTTTGGAGACCTCTGGCCTAGATTTCCTGCATAAAGTGGTCAAGTAGGGCGACAGGACACATCATTTGCTTGCTGTTAAAAAAATTAGGAATAAAGCTTGCAGGACGGTAAGTGCGATAATGGTGGTGGCGGTAGTGTCAACACGCAGGCATCGTAGATTTAGTGGAAGGGAGAGAATACTGAAACTCAGTCAGCCCATCCTTTGATTGAAGTGGCATACAAAGGGATGTTGGCTTGGTAAAAGATATGTGGAAGGTACACACTGATGGAGGTGTGATAGAATTAAAAACAAGGAGGTTTGCTAAATGAGAACCAAGCTTCATTAGGGAAGGGGTAGTTGTGGGTATAAAGGCTTTTTTTTTAAGTTTGAGCAATATCTAGTAATGAAACTTGGCTATGGATGCTTGTGTTAGGTGCAGCCAAAAAAGCTAGTACAATCCCAGGTTGTATAAACAGAGGTGTAGAATCAAGATCATGTGAAGTATTAGTACCGCTTTATAAAAATCCTAGTAAGACCACACCTGGAGTACTGCAATCAATTTTGATCACCACACTACCAAAAAGTTGTTGAGACTCTGGAAAAAGTTCAGAGAAGAGCAACTAAGATAATCAAAGACCTGGAGACTAAAACATGTGAAGAATTGCTGCAGGGTTGGGTTTGGCTATTCTAAAGAAAAGAATAATTAGGGGTGACATGATAACAGTATTCCAGTACTTTGGGGGGGGGGGTGCCACAAAGCAGAGTGGGTCAAATTATTCTCCAAAGCACTGGAGGGCAGGACAAGAAACAATGGTTGGAAACTAATCAAGGAGAGAAACAACCTTAGAATTAAGGAGAAACTTCCTAACAGTGAGGACAATTAACCCATGGAACAGCTTGCCTCCAGAAATTGTGAATGCTCCATCCCTGGATGTTTTTGAGAGAGTCTCGACCAGGACCGTCAAACTCCCAATCCATGGGCCGGATGCATCACGTACGTGCTAGTCTGATTCCCAAGCCTGGTTTAGTGAAGAGGGAAAAAGTCCCAATACATCACGTGACGCAGCCATGACAGCATGAGTTTGACACCCCTGGTCTAGACTCTTACTGAAATGGTTCTTCTACTTGACCAGGGGACTGGACTAGAAGGTCCCTTGCAGTTCATTCATTCTATTCTATTCTAACTGGCAGAGTATACAGTAATAATTTCAGACTAATAATTGGACCTTATTTTTTGTTGCTAGATCATAAGCATTGACTATTTAACTGAGATAGTAAGGCAGTTATAAGACTACAAAAATGAAGAATAGATTAGCATTTTTGAATATTTTAAAACTTTTAGCTGCATATAGAAATACATTGCTTTTTTAGGATTAATATCTTAATACAAAACCTAAAGTTCTTATGTGTCAGTGGTTTGCCTGGATATTGTGGCTGCGACAGATTAAGACTATGTTGTATTCTACAATTTTATAATATAAAAGATATAAGGAAAAATAACTACCTTTTATTTTGTTCTATCAGAAATGCCTGGAGAAGCCACAGAAACTGTCCCAGCCACAGAACAGGAGCTGCCCCAGCCTCAAGCTGAGACAGGTTAGTATTTTGGATGATTCAACTACCTTTAAAATACACTCTCCATTAGCATAGAGACCCATAGATGTCCTTTTTGGAGAGAGTTTCTTGCATCCTACCATGTGTTTGCCCAATAGCCTTAAGGAAATAATCTGTTAATTTCATCCTCTTATCTGTAGTGTATTAAAAATAGAAATTTATCTTATAGGGCTGTTGTATGGTTAAATAAGTATTATGAGGAAACATTAGAAATGATTATACAGTGGAACCTCGGGTCGCGAACACTTCTATCCGTGACCAAATCAGGTGACAACCAAAAATTTCAGAAAATTTTTGCATATGGTCGCGAACACATCTTCGGGTGGTAACCAAACATAGCTGTAGCAATTTTCTCAGGTGTGGTGATTTCCTTTTCTGCACCTTTTTTTTTTTTTTTGCCTTTACATGTGCAGTCAGTTGTGAAACGGATTACGGTTGTGATCCGAAGTTCCACTGTATACATGTTTGGGGGATTGGATATAATGTTTTTAAAGTGAGCAACTGCATGATTGCAGACCAGAACTAAATGCTCTTTCATTGAAATTTTGGAGCAGCTTTCCTTTCACTCCCCACAAGTGCTAAGTGTTAATTTGCTTAAATCCAGAACATCACGAAAACATTAGGCCCTTTAAAAGCATATTATACAGACAAATACCAATAACTAAGCTACTAGATTTTTTTCACATAGTTATTTCTTGGAGTTATCAAATGATATATTATAGGTGTTGTCTTAGTATTGTAACACACATTGGATGTTAGACGCTCATTTAATATTTTGGCTTTATATCAGACTGACCTTATAGAATAATTGGGATGTTTTAAAATGCTATTGCTAGTAAATGTCTGAGATTTTTTTCAGGAAAGAAAAGTGATATTTAATTCATTCTGAAAAATATAATCATCATATTTTTAAACTAAAGAAATCAGGACCTCCCTTTCAAAAAATCTCAGATTGGCATTTATTAAGCATACTGTGCCTGGCTATACATGAGATTTGCAAAGAATGTGCCTCATTTTTGATGGATTACAATTGTCTGCTATGAGCTTTTTTAAAACGCTGGTTATACTTTAGTGTGTTTGGCTGTGTTGTTTGCTTACTTTTACTATATTGGATTTACTAACTTTGAACTCTACTGTTTTATTATGTTTCAAGTGATATGTCTTGAGGGAATTTTGGATGCTGGATAGCAAATAATTTGATTTCATTATTTGCCACATTTCTGGCTGGAAGCTTAAGGGATATTGCATGATGTATGACTTGGCTTCTATACACACATGCGTGGAGCTGTTGTCCATTACTGGATTGTTATTTCTTTTTTGTAATAAGTTAATGTATTTATTAAAACATTTAAGAAACAAAGAGCTACAAAAAGAGATGGAGACCTAGTTGATAGAGTAATGTGGCAGTAATTAAACATAGGATTTACAATTATCATAAAACCTAAAAATCATTATTTTATTGTCCAGTGCTGAATTATTAATAAAGGGGTTTCTGTCCTGGGGGTGGCAGGTCTGATTTGAAAGCTTAGGGGAACTTTGGAGTTCCATTGAGTGTTCTGTGAAGAGTGATCTGGGCAGCAGAGATATTGTTCTTCTGGGCCTTGTTCCAGCAAGTACCTGTTTCTACCCTACTCCTAGAACAAGGGCATTAGAAACAGATGTACACCTCCTGATTCCAGAGAGCTAGAAAGGGTTCTGATGTCACTTCCTGTGGAAGACAGTTCCCCTGATCCTGGCTTCCTTGGAGATAGACATGTCTCCAAACTAGTATGGCTAGAATAACCCTGATGACACTTTTTCTTTTTACTTGCTTTAGTTTTCATGGCTTTCACTGTCCTTTTTTGGAGACCTTACATTAATCTAGCAATCAGCAGTATAGTGTCTGGGGATTCCTTGGAGCTTTCTATGAGGCCAAATAAGTTTGATTTCTAATTTTCTAAGTCCATGCTTAATCTTTTCAAGAGAATTAAGCCAACATAGTGGTGCCCAGATCCAGCAGATCTATACTGCTTCTTTAGATAACGGGATGGCCAACATACTGACTCTGCCTTTGAATTCATATAACATACAACATTCCTAAAGATAATCTAACATATTTAGTAGGCCCCCTCCTCCCAAGAATGTCATTTCTTCTTGGTAACATAGACCAACAAAACAGCTGCTATAAGCTATCATTAAATCACAGGCTCTCACTCATATGGCCTCTGAAGAGATCATATGGGTGAGAGAGTTTGTTGTTTCTTCTCTATATTAATAATATCTAAAAAGAACAGGATAGCAGAATATCTTACCAGATCAAATACTGCATGTTCCAGATGAAAAACATGATCGCTAGCGAGAGAGTCTTTAGGGAAAAAAAGTATGCCATAGGCTTGCTAGACTTAACAGGTAGTCTATTTACACATTCCAATCTATCTATCCCACATTGCTTGGGTTGCTTGGGTTTCAGCATCAGGGAATTTCTCATTTAGCCAGTCAGCTCACAGAATATATATGAAGGAGATAGTAACTATCATAGTCAACTTCAAATCATAGGGAGTACATGTGCACCTCTGCGTAATTAACCTGCTACTCAAGCTCCCTTTGACTGAACCGGCAAAGAGGGATGTATTAATCATGACTAAACCATCGAAGAGTCAAGAGCATATTTCAACCAGCATATACCCCACAGCACTTGGACACCATCTTGAACACCAAAGAGATCTGATCTCCCTTGCAAAGAGGAGAAAAGAAACCATCCAACAGGTGTCACATAATTCCTCCAAACCAGCTGCCTGGAACTTATGATTTTCACAGTCTCCAGGGTTAGATAATTGCCTGTATCAGTGTATTATTGAAATTTCCTTTCCCTGAAGTAAAGGCTTCTTCCTTTCCAGAACCAAATAGCCCACATAATCAAAAGACACCTATCAATTCCACTGAAAGTGAAGACATCTCTCAGGTTGTGACTCTTGGGAAGGGAAAATACCCTCTCTGACCAGGTTTTATTAATCAGAGACATCACCCTCAGGAGTGGAGACTGGATTGCTTAGGAGAAATAGTTAAGAATAGGAAACTCAAAGCTTCTATCTTCTGAGGCAATCTAAAAGAACTTCTGAAAAGATAACAAAACTTATGAATAAGACAAACTTCTGGGCTGGGCATCAGATAAATTCAACTGCTGAGGTTTAGAACTCAGGTAATAGATCAGCCTGAGCACTTTCAAGCAAATTATGTTGAGTTAACAAGGGATGTTCTGATAGCTCCCATCCAGGGGTGGGATAAGACAGGGTTAACTATCAGTTCGGTGATTTACTAGGTTCAGTGATTTATGATGTGCTTCCCTGCACCTGAGCATACTGAGTACAGAGAAGCAGCCTTTCAAAAAGCCATTTTCTCCTGCTTTTTTAACTGCAGTTGTGCTTCACACGGCAGCTGAAGTTGAAAAAAATCAGGAAATAAAGGTCAGGTAAGAGCCTGGGTGGGCGGATGGGCAAAAACCTCAGCAGACATAGAACCAGTTCTATGTCTGCTGCTCTTCAGAGCTACTGGCTCTACAGAGTTGGACAGAACCGGTAGAAACCCACCCCTGCTCCCATCAGCTCAAAGCAAAATATCTTCATCTCATGCTCCCTATCTCAGGAATTATGGGCAGTAAACATCTTTAAATCCACATGGTCCAAAGACCTGCTACATACCTTCCCCATCCCCATTAACTCAGGCTCCTGACACTAGTTCAGAACTGGAGAATAGAATTATACTGAGTATGCTAATAGCACTCAACTGTGCCAGGAAACTGATGCCGTACTTCAATCTAGGCAACCTATCAGTTTCTTAAAAAGAGCTTTTGGACATCACTAGACTAAATCAAGGGGGACAATTATGTGCCAGGAGATTGGATTTATCTCACCAACCCAGAAATAGTTACAACATACTATTGTAGCATCAGGATTCCAGCAGTTACTCCAATTAAATCATGTCTTGAACCACACTCCCAAAACTAAAGAGGATTTATTAGAAGTTAACATTCCGGCATTTGCCTGGGTGCAACCAACTGTGAGATAAGTAATTCACTGTCACCCTTGACCCTAATTTTCCCCACACCCCTCTGGGTGTATCATCCAACGAAACATGTCCATAGTCAAGAGTCATCAATCATGCACTCCAATTAGGTTTTTTGCAGGACAGAAGCTTCAGTCAATCTAATCAGTCTTTGAAGAAAATATGAATAGAATGTACTTTCGATTCTACACTCCTGCCTGCTCTTTGAAATTCCCCCCTTCTTTCTGTTGACAACTATAAAACGCGTATACAATATGTTTTATGAGTTGACATTTAGAATCCAAGTTACTTTCTACAATCTACAAACACGAATTCACATGGGAAGCTTTCTACTACAGATCCCAAAATGAAGGGAGGCTCTACTACATCAGATTTTATTTCCAGGTCTTGCCTTTCCTACATGTGGACTTCAACAAGGTAATGTAACCAAACCCTCTGCAGTAGGAGTTTGTCCCTCTCTTCAGGTCTAGCACCAGAGAGCAATGAAGAGCTCTTTGTCAATCTCACACCAAGATATTTTTAAGGAAATTTTCTCTGCTATCTGTCTATGAATGGCCATGATCAAACCTTCAGTTAATTCTAGAAGTACTTGCCCAGTACTTACAGTTCATCAAAACGATCATTTGGCCAATAAATAAATAAATGCAGAAAATAGTTCCCAGCAAGGATTATTGGCCCATGCCCACAGCCCCAGATGGTCTTCTATCCCAGAAAATTAACTGACCCCCATTATAGGAGAAAGATGCGGTGAACCTTTTTCTATAATGGAAACAGGATGTCTAGAACATTCAAGTACTGAGAACAGGGGAGAGATTAAAGGCAGGGGTCTTCAGGCTGTGAACCGGTAGGAACCAGGCCACACAGCTGGAGGTGAGCAGCTGGTGAGTAAAACTGCACACGTGGGATCTAGGTTATCTGCTCCTTTACTCCCCCTCCCCAGTCTGGAAGAATTGTCTTCCATGAAACTGGTCCCTGTGCCAAAAGGCTGGGGATCACTGGATTAGGGGACCTACCAGTAAAAATAGTCTTTTTTTAGCAACTAGAGTTGGGACTGGCAACTTGGTTATTAAGCGAAACAGTTGCTAAGTAACTATGACTCTGCTTATAATCTTCAGCTTCGCTTTACTTTACAGATCTGCAAAGATAAAAATGCAAGGATTGGTTCTAAAGTTTTTAATCATTTTAGCTGAGAATGGTCACTAAATGAGGCAGTCACCAAACAAGGACCATCTGCATTCACAATTTGTGTCTACCATATTCCAATTGCTTCAGATTTACTTATCAAAGCTTGTAAACTGGCCAGTAATTATGAGATTGGTAAAGACCCATTTTAAACTGTCCTGTTTCTGGTACGGGGGGAAAAAATTCATTATACTGTAAATCCAAAATGGATTTCTAGCTGACAATTCGAATCCAAACAAGCTACTTTGATTTTCAGTATAATATTAAACAGTTTCTGACAACTCCTTTTTAAAAAAAGTTGTCCTTTACTGGCTTTTATCCTACGGTGGTTATATTCATGCCTGCTAATGCACCATGAATTTATCTAGATTGGCTTTTGATGCATTATTACTAACATTCAGCAGCCGCTGTTAACTTAGAGTTCAAACATCTTATCACAATCTGAGGAAACCATGAAGGTAGGCATCTAATTACTTCAAATCTGCCAGTAAAATGGCACTAATTTGATTAGAAAGAAGATTTGATTTGTTAAATTCATTTCTAATATAAACAAAATTGACATTTTCTGTAGTGGATTTTTTTTATTCCTGTGCTTTTTGTCTTTTGCAACTGAGTTTAACTCACATCTTTCTGTATGATTGGATATATTTCCACTTGAGCAGCTGACCTTAAAAAACATAAATAGTGGCCTTGTAGGATTTCTGAATGGTTAAAACTATTGTTGTAGCTCCAGCTCCTGGGGCTCCCATGGAAACGATGAACAAACCAGTTGCTGCCAAGAATCCTGAGGTAGGAGGCAAGGATTCTCAGGCTGGGACTGCTTTAGAGTGTTCAGGTAGGTTTGAAGTTAAAGCAACAGACTAGAATTGCCACGCATGCATCTGACTTAAAATGAAAGAAAAGCACTGTAACACATCAGTGTTTCTGAAATTCCAGCTCTGTTTAATCTGATGCCTTAGATTTGATTCTCCCTCTTCCTTGATTAAACCACATAAATTTGACTCTCTTCAGCTGCTCAGTACTGTATTTGATCCTTTCCTAAAGTGTTACAAATAGTCCTTGAGTCATAACCAAAAGCCCGGAATTACTTCCATAAGTTGTGCCCGTCATTAAATGGATCATCACATGACCCAATTTTAAAGCATGTTTTGCAGCAGGCATTAAAGGAATCATTGTAATCATTAAGTGAATTCATGGTCATTAAGCAAACCCATTGTCCCCAATGGGCATTTTTGCTAGAAGTAAATACCAGTTTCTGGCAAAAAAGAAAAAAAAAGTAATAAATCATGGTCACGTGATTGCAGGACTGCCAATAGCAATGTGGGCTAGCACCCAAAATGAGATCGCATGATGGGGCAGCCATAGGAACTTTGAATCCAGGTCACAAGTACCTTTTTGTGTCCTTGACTCAAAACCTTGGGGAAAGGTCCATTGTACTTTCAAATAGTTGCTAAGCAACTCATAAGTCCAGGACTATTTGTACTAGGTTTGCCTTCTGTCATTTCCAATAGGCATTTTATTTGAAAAGTCAGATGAAATGTTTCTTAATCTTTTCTAAAATGTTTCTAATGGTGGAAGCATCAATAAATAATCCTTTCAAATTAATGCTAGACTTATGGCTATGTACAGTTCTTCCTGAAGAAATAGTTCTACTTACTAAAATGAACCTTATCACTTTCTGATTTTATCCTGGGCTGCTTTGCTACCTTGTTCCAGAACTTTTTTTACTCTTTATTTTGAGAATATATTCAATTCTCCTATGATCATGTGTTATAACTACTGCACCAGTTTTGCTAAGATTTGGTACGCAGGAATTGACATGAAGCACTAATCTTTTAATGCAGGGGTATCAAACTCAAGGCCTGGGGGCCAGATCCAGCCCGCAGGGTGCTTAGATCTGGCCCACGGGCCCACCCTGGAAATAGCAAAGGACCAGCCTGCGGTGCCTCTTGTCAGCTCCATTTTCACTGGCAGATGGTTACAGGAGGCTGTCGCAGTCAAAAATGGAGCCTGGGAGCCCGTTTTCGCTGGCAGAGTGCTTGGGCCCCCACAGGCACTCCTGACATGAGTGAGGTCAAGCTGGCCATGCCCACCCCAGGCCTCCAAGTGTGGCCCTCAATGAAATTGTGTTTGACACCCCTGTTTTAAATGTGACTGTTTTCCTTATTAAATGAGATGTTAAGGAGCAATTAAGTGTGCATTTTTGCCTTCTCCCTTATATTTGGAAAAATATAGGATTAAGACCAGATGAGTTCATAGTTTATAAAACAGTCAGTTATGACAAGATTGAGGCTAATCCCTTCCAATTTGTGGATTCCAGCCTTTTTTCTGGAATATTTTGAATTAAGATACAGGCTTTAAGTGCAAGCAGCCAAAAGGCATAAGCTTCAAGATGAAATAGGATTGAGTTTCATAGATTTGGTTTCCATACTGATTTAGTTTGAGCACATGCTTAATCTAGCTATTGCATCACTCCTTTGCTATATTTGTCTTGAATTCTGAATGTCATCCCAGCCCTGTTGTCATCCCAACTCACACTGTTAAGAGTTATTACACTATCAAAAGGTTTTGCTCAGCTGACTCATTGTCTTTTCTTATTGTAGGCAGTTATAGATGAAATCATACTTGAATGAACTTCTTAGTTTTATTTTAGATGAATGGAATAAAATATTGCATTTAAAAATAATAAAATTACTGTGTATAATTTAATGTTAAATCAGGTATTAAAAAACCAAGATTTCTGTTGTTTTCACTTTGAAATGAATTAATAAGCGTGTTTAGAAAATGAATGGCCATAAATATAAATAGTGAAATTGTTGGAAAAATTATAGTAAACAGTGCTAATTTAAAATTATAGAGGCATTGGGAAAAAAATGAGAAAGGAATGACATTTCAGGCAATAAGAATTTTCTCTACCAACTGTAGTAGTTTTTTTCTTGAAGAATGTGGATTTGATATGAATAGGAGAATACCAGAGAAAGCAGTGTGCAACAACATGCATTTCCTTTGAAATTTATTGTTTTTTTGGATAAATAGATGATTTCTGCAGATTTTGGCATTTTAATCAATTCATACATATAAACCAAATAAAATAGTTGATGCGGGGGTATCAAACTTAAGCCCCATGGGGTGCTTAAATCTGGTCCATGGGGCCGGCCTAGAAATATCAAGGGACCAGCCCATGGTGCCTCTGGTGGCTAAAATGGGCCACGTATGGGGGCCGCATCTCATTTTCACCCTCCATGGTCTCCTGCAGCACTCTGCTGGCCAAAAACAGGCTGAAAAATGGTCTGAAAATGGTCTGAAAACAGCTGAAAACAGCTGAAAAACAGGCCCAAAATGGGCCACGTGGCTCATATTTGGCCAGCAGAGTGCTGCAGGAGGCCATGGAGGGTGAAAATGAGGTGCAGAGGGGCTCTGTGCATACCCTTGAGCCCCGTTTTGCCTGACAGGGTTCCCCCTGCCAACCCCCACCCTCCTGCTGTTGGCCCACTGAAAACTACAATGTTGAGCTGGACCTCAAAGAAATCCAGTTTGACACTCCTGTAGTAGTGTAAGAGGTTTTTCCCCCTCCAAAGTATTTAATTATATTTCAGTTATAATATTTGTTTGCAACAACTGTATTTAATTTGTATTTAACTGACAATTAAAAAAGCATGACAATTCTTAAAAACATTCAGTGTGAAGCCAAAATGATATGTTGCTAACTTGAGTTTTTTATGGACATCAGAATAAGTACAAAGATAACCTATCTACTTCTAATAAGAAATCATTAGAAAAATCTATTTTGTTTTGATTTCATTCAGTGTGTCTCTAGTGACATATTAGATACAAGCAAGCAGATTGATATATCTGCAACCTGTTAACCTCAACCAATGACTTTTATGATCATTTCTTTTGAACTTGCTGATTTGAAGAAATAATTCATGGACGATAAATTGCTCACAAATTATTTTTCTTAACATAGCCATGTTTCAATACAAAACAATTTCACTGGAAGAAGTGGTAGATTAAATAATATAATGTTCATAAATCAAAGCAAATAAATAATTGCATTAATGACAACACCATTTAAATGCTGTAACCAAACTACTAGCATATTGGACACAATCCAGTTCAAACAATCCAGTTTTATGTATTTTTATTCAAAATAATTCTTGCTGAGTTTAGAAGACTTTATTCCTTACCCTGTGAGTTTCAGTAGAACTCAAAGCCTATGTATGTTTATCTGTTTTGTTAAATCCTATAGATTTTGAAGTGGAAAATGTTCAAAATTTAAAAATTAACTTTATATCTCTTGCTTTGAGATAATAACTTATAGTTGCTTTCTATTGTGGTCACCTAAATTGATGCCCTTATCTTTACACTAGTATGTGAGAGAGACACATCCTGTCATATAGAAATGCACTGGATGTCTAGTGATTAACAATGTAAATGAAGGGGAAAAAGAATTTTAATGATCCACAAATTGGCTGACTCAATTTAATCTATTGAAATAAGATTTTTACTGTTTTTTTGTGCATCTAATTGACAAAAAATTTCAGAGCCATTGTGACAGTGGTTATAAGGCAGTGTTTCAGGCTAAGTCTGTCCACTGTCAGGAGCTCAATCCTGACTGGTTCAAGGTTGATTCAACTTTCCATCCTTCTGAGGTTGGTAAAATGAGGACCCATATTTGTGGGGGCATTTGTAAACTTCTCAGAAAATGCTGTAAAGCACTATGAAGTGTTATATAAGTCTAAGTGCTATGGCTATTGTATTTATATATTCATAAGTACATTGCACATTCTTAGTAGAAACCTTGTCATTATTACCGGTATGATAATTATTTCCGAATAAATATTGTCACTATGTTATACTATGCAATTATATACAATTAGGTGCTCTAATTTTTGTTTACAATGGAGAGATTTAGCCCAAAATTAAGTACTTTCAAATCCCATTCATTTTAGTGGGAAAGATTTGTACTGAACTCTCCCATAAGAAAAGCTTGAGTGATATATGATTAGTGAACTACTTTGTGTTAGTTAAGGATAATGTAATTTTTTTAAGAGATACTTTTACATTGTGAAGTATTGATGCATGCAGTTATAGTTCATGTTGATTCAATTAACAAGAACAGTAAATTACAAAACATTAAAAAATACTACGTGGAAAAAAGCCCACAGGATTCAAATTCATTGAGAAAACTGGTAATTTAAATGCTCCCTCATAACAATATGAAACCAGTGACCCTTCAGATGTAACTATCTATAGTCGGGGCACTGACCTATTCAAGTTACATCACCATTTTTTTCAAAATCTCTGCAGACACCACTTTATTTGGTAAACCATGGGGAAAATGGACCAATTCGATGCAATCGATGTAAAGCTTACATGTGTCCTTTCATGCAGTTCATTGAGGGAGGAAGAAAATATCAGTGTGGATTTTGTAACTGTGTGAATGATGGTAAGTTGCGTTGGTTTTCTGGTTGTTGCTTTTGAAATGACAGAAAACTCATTCTCCAAATAAATTTTAAAATAGTTAAGTTAATTTTTAAAAAAAAACACATAATCTTTCACATTATTCCAACCAGAAATACTGTTTCTTAAAAAATGTGTCACTTATGTGGAAATCTCATCTAGTGTAAAAAGCATGTGTGCATCTCAGTTGTTTCCAGAGACAGCGCTGAAGAGCAAAGAAGGTTAAATGTGTTTTGATGCAGCTCTTGTCTTTTGAATAAAGCTATTGCTTGCAAATTATGACTATTTCTGAGTTTTGCAATAGTTGTTAAATGGAGCACCCCTGACTAAAGAATTGATTTGCATTTATTCAAATACTGTCTATATATTCAAATATAAGTTAGACAATATATTTCAGGGACTCTTAATTTGAATTCATGAACTGACTACAGGGCTGGACATGATGACATAATAGGCCCTTTCCAACCCTGTGGTTTCAGAGAATGAAGGAATGATCAATTTAAAAAGACCAAAGGAAATGAAGATTAGATGTTCATGCTAATCTTCTACTCAAGGGCCATTGGAAAACTCTGCTGAACTTTCTTCAGTCTCTGCCCTATTCTGTCTTCTCAGCATCTTTTTTATTTCTGTTCCAATATGAAAATACACATTACAGTCATTTTTCAAATGTGTATTCTTGTGTATTACAACAAGACACGTAGGTATTAAATTGCAATATTGAAGTGAGAATCTGCATCCTGCCGGGACAAATTGGTATTTTGCTTAACCATTTTACTTCATATGAACTGGAATTTTGAATTTGTCAATTGAAAAGATTCCAGCATGCTCCTTCATGCATTGCCTCATTGAAAGTAGGCTTCTCAAAGCCTTGTATTATCCTGGCAATTGAAAATGTACAATGAAGTCGTTCAATCTTTGCTCTAGGAATTATCTGGAAATATTTCATATTGAAAAGACAAAAGATAAAACAGCTTATCTGTTTTCTATAAGGTTAGAACAACAACCAAAGCTAAGCTAGAAACCTTTGTAGAAAGGCTTTCCCTAAGATATATACTGTAGATACATGTACTGGGTATGCTCAACAAAGATTAACAGCAAGAACAGTTAATCTTTCTTTAGAAAAGTACTTGAATTTTTCTATAAGACCACTTTTGTAAATAATAGCTGTGAATTTTATACTCTGTGTAAAATAGGCAAGGAAGGAAGGAAAGATATAATAATTAAATCGAACTGTTTTCTATATAGATTTAAATACATTTTTGAACCACTTAGCAAAGAATAAATACTAAGGACTTTGCCTCACTTTATGTCAGAGGACTACCATGGTTAAAACATCCATTAATTTTACTAGGCCTAAAGTTGCTTTGAACAGTAGATGCCATGCCATATTTGTCCAAGTACAACTGCATGTGACTCATAAATACAAATTCCTGGACTTCTGGCTGATTCCCAAGGCTTTGCCAGAATGCCTTTTTCAAGATGCTTGCATCTAGTTGGATTTCCTCAGCTGGATCAAAGTACCACAGAGCTTTCCCTAATACAGTAATCTTTTTAGCTGTGAAACGTGAACCTTAAAAGACTTATGCCAACTCTTATTTGCCTCAAAGCTTAATCTGTGGAAAGAAAGAGAAGGCAGTTGGCTGCTGGGACTGTTTATTCAGCAGAAAGTTCTCACAAATGTATATAACAGTAAGCTATCAAACATTTAGACTGATATTGCCATTTATAAACAGAGTTGTTTGCATGCCTGCAATATTACTTTTGTGTGATTTTTTTTGCACTCTGATTTTCATCATAAGCATGAAGGCAATGTCCAGTCTTGTGGAGAAAATGATGGCCATAGTAAAATAATAGTGATTTTAGTTCCAGGTTCACAGTAGCCTCCTATGCAACAGCTAAGGAGTGAGATATAGGTGATACATTTATACTCTCAAGTAAAGTTTTAAACTGAAACTTTGCATGTGCAAAATATTTGCTGGGTTCATAACAGAAAGGCTACTAATGAGTATTGTATGAATGTTGGAAGAGGTCAGATGTTTCTACAATGAATAGTTGTTTGAGATCTGAGAGCTGCTGCATTTCACAGCCATTATTTATCTTTGTTATTTACACACATGAAATAGTTCTGTGTAAGATATATTGTTCCCGTATATTTTTTGCATTTGTCTGGTGTGCTGGGTTTTTTTCAATTGCTGTCTATTGCCAGCAAGCTGCTTTTCCTCAAGGACAGATCTAAGGAAAGCCCTTTTTCTTTTCAAATCCTTAAATCTAATTGCACCAGATAAGAAAAAATGTAGAGGCAGCCCCTCTTTGCTTTTCCCACAGAGAACAAAAATCTCTTGGGTTCTTTTGAGGTGCAGGATCAGCCTTTTCTGAATACTTTTAGAGGCAATCCAAGCCCACCCCAGTTCTTTTCTTCTTCCCTCCCTTTGCATTTTAGCATACTCTAAAGCAGAGATGTCAAACTCACATCATCATGTGATGTATCTGCCCCGGCATGGGCGTGGCCAGCATGTGACGCATCTGGCCCATGGGCTGAGTTTGACAACCGTGCTCTAAAGGAAATGCACTTACCATATTGAAAGCTGTGCAATGGATATTGCAATTGTGTAACATGCAAATACCAGAGTAACCAGTAAGACACCTCACTGGACAAGCAGCATATCAACAGACTGAAACTCTCTTAAAACTGAAAGATGTGTGATTAGATTGACAGAAAGAATAGGGATGAGACAAGTAAAAGAAGTCTCTTTAAGGTGGATATATTTGGTTGGAAATGTGAACTTATATTACAAGTGGTTTCATTGTTGCCAACAATTGTAAAGCAAAATCAATACAAAGAGTTCCTTGCATCACGTTCCTTTCATGTAAAATCTATTGCATATCAGGTATTATCACTTTCAGAACAATACCCTGACATTTTATGTGGTTATTTCTGTTGAACAGAAAGTAATCCCTTCTCTTTTTTTAGTTCCTCCATTTTATTTTCAACATCTGGATCACATTGGTAGAAGAACAGACCATTATGAAAGACCAGAGCTATCACTTGGATCATATGAGTATGTTGCTACTTTAGATTATTGCAAGGTAAGTCTGATCAGCATGGAAAAAATTGCAATATGTGCTAAATCAGAGATTTACATCTGTAGAAAGAGTGCAGCCTTATCTGTTTATTTAAAATTAAAACTAGAGCAATATGAAATATAATCCAATTGAATTGTATAATTCATCTGCTCAGGTTACATGCTTAATATGATTGCCAAATTGGTTCTTTTGGTGTGTGTTTTTTTGTATTTGCACAGAACGCTATTATAAATTGTCTCACTTCACAGAATACACTAAGTCTCATAAAATTGCAACCTGATAACCTAGTAAGCTGAGTTCCCCCACTGATTTCACTTGGAATCTCTAACGTTTCAAAGCACATCTGTCTGGTTCTCCTTTTTGACCACATGAGTCAAAAAGTTAGTATTAACCACCTGTGTGATATGGCTGCTAAGAGCTAAATCCTGTGTTGGGTTCCTTAAACAGTACCATACAATTAAGAACAATGTAAATGATTGTTTCGCTCTGCTCAGTTTTCACTTCTGGGCTCCTCAGTTCAAATAGGACTGTGACTAGTTGGCGAAAGTATAGAGCAGGGTTGTCAAAACTCCCAGGCCATGGGCTGGATGCGTCACGCGATGGCCATGCCCATGCCTGGTTTAGCGAAGGAGGGGAAAGTCCCAGTATGTCATGTGATGCTGCCATGACAATGTGAGTTTGACATCCTTGGTATAGAGTAGGGCTACTAAGATAGTGAAGAGTCATCGGGGAAAAAGCCATTAAACAATGTCAGTTCAAAAGTATAGGGCAATAGCTATATTTTTTGATCGTGTCACTTCCCACTGATGTGGAGATTTGGATTTTTAGAGTGATTTGGAAGAAGGAGTGGCATTGCCCACCCCCTAAATTTTATAATCCTGAGCCAGCGCCTATGCAGCCTTAGCCTTAACCTAAAACCAGCCCAGCCTATTAGGAACAGTTAAAGGATCTGGATATGTTTAACCTATAAAATACAACTGAGGAGAGATACAATAGCAATTTTCAAATCCCCATCACATGAAAGAGAGAATAAGCATGTTCTCTATTGCACCAGATAGCTGAAACTGGACCAAGATCGGGACCTGAATCAATGGGTTAAAGGTACAAGGAAGTACCATACATCAACAGGAAATTCCAAAATATAGAAGTGTCAGTCTGTGGAACAGGTTGTCACATGAAATGGAATGTTATCATTTGCTAGAAGTCTTCAAATAAAGTCTGGGTAGTTTTCTCTTGGAGATATTGTAATGAATCCTCCACTGAGCAATGAGTGGATCAGATGACCTCAGAATTCTCTTTGTTTTGTTCTCTCTTTCATACTATGTTTTGTTCTTGACCTTGCATGTATTTCTGGATAATCTCGTGGATAAAGTGTTGTAGGATTAGCAATAAGATAATGTGTTTGTTAGTAGGAGTCACTGGGTTAGGGACTCTCACAATAAAGATTGATTTGATTTGATTGTTTTTTTCTGTCTAGTTTGTAAAATGTTCATAATTAAGCTAAATGACCAACTGTCCATGCTTCTTTTATAACTGGTATTCATGCTGAAACTTTCTCACTAGTGTAGAGCATTTATAATTTGCCGGAAGATGTTTGAATCCTCCACCTCAATATCTCAGGAAAAGAGAACTTTCTATTATGTTTATTGATGATAAATATGTAGAAATATTAGCCATGATGATAAATATCTAGGTAGAATTTAATATACAGATAGGTGTTTTATGGTAGTATTTGGGGATTGATTAGAAAAGCTTTTAAAAACTCATACTTTATAAATTTCTGTAGTTCTCTTATTTCTCTGAGCAACATTGTTTTCTCTACAACTGAAAGGAGAAGAAACGGTCATTATTGTTAACATAATGACTTTTGTTGCAATTTCTTGGAGTTGCGTTCCTAATTGCCTTGTTGTTGGTTTTCCACAATTAACCTATGAATGTAAAGAGGAGCTTTATGAGTTACTTATGGCACAGGAAGTAGTTTTCATAAAGCATTCTACTCCTACTAAGAGTTCAGGCTCATTATTTGACAGAGGAAACAAGGGAGTATTTTCTAACTTTATATTTGGCTTCAAGGGATAGTCTGTGTTAGATTGGAGCAGAGGAAATGTTTTATCATTTTTATGTTTCTGGAGCAAAGATGACTTATGAGTGCTTGCAGTGGATAACTGATATTCTTAAGAGTATTCTCATAAATTGTCTTAATGCTGAGTATTTTCTTCAGAGAAGATCTGACAAACACATTTTTGCCTGCTTAAACTATTGATTAATATTATTACTACCTTAAGTTCACAAAATACCTGATTATTCTGCTGTCAGAGTGAAGTAAAATTGTGGAACATCAGAATATTTCACAACTCCAGAATGTAGGGAACATGCACATATAAAACATATGAAAGGGAATAAATATATGAGAACATTCCACATGTAGGAGGAGGAACAGGATATTATTATAAATGTATTTTTCACCCTTCAGTCCCTTGTGCCTTGTAGCTTAAACAAGGTGGTATTAGGGAAGTGCAAATGGGATACAGTGAACATTATATTCCTTTATAAGTAAGCAGGTATTCTGCATCCCCGTGTTACACATCGTAGTGTTTATATCTTTTCACTTTGCATCATCATCTTGATGAAAATTTCTCACTCCTTTTTCTTCTGCATTAGTCACTTGGCAGTCAAAGGATATGCCTGACTTTTAATGATGTCACAGTACAGTGTGAAATGACTATATCATGTTATGTGGTTAGATCATATTTTCATGCACTAGCTGCATAATTATAAATTTCATGACAAAGAAGAGTGTGAAAACAGAATAATAAATAAAAGATAGATTATTAGTAGAAAATTAGCCCAATATATTGTGCTTAGATTTTATAATGTTGCAATACTTTTCACTGAAATGAATCTTAATATCAGAATAGATTGAGTCTTAAATTGGCTATAAATAGTGTATGTAATGGTAATAATAGTACAATAGTAGTAGTAGTATAGTATTTGTACTATTTCATGGTTGGTTTGAGAACCTTGGAAAAATAATCTAATTTGTCATACTACTATTGGTTTTTCCCCTTCTTTTTCATAGAACAACAAGCCTCCTCAGCCACCAGCCTATATTTTTATGATTGATGTGTCATACAATAACATAAAAAGTGGTCTTGTTAAGCTCATTTGTGAAGAACTAAAAACTGTACTGAACAGACTTCCAAAGTAAGAAAACAGTATAATAAATATTCAGCAAAAACCAGTCATATTCTTAATTTAGAAACAACTAAGGGGTAAAGATGAATTGAACAATAAATGAATTATCTTCTGCTTTCATTTCTGTAATGATGCATAATGATGCACATCATGTTGTCATCTTCAATTCCCTGCCCTCTGTTTCAAAAAAATATTTAATGTAATAAAGAAGACCAAAACTGCCACATGTTTATAATTTGTTTGGATTTTCCTTCTCTCTCTTTCTTAAGCCAACTTAAGAGGATCAAGCTTATCTTTGCCAAACCCCAAAAGCCAAAGCAGGGCTGCACCTGAATAGAGCTTGGGTGGGAAGCCATCAGGAAAGTGCAGGTCTAAAAGCAAATAGCCTCTATATTATGAGCAAGAAAGCGGCATGCCTCCCCCCCCCCCATAAAGCCATCTGAGGTTTGAGTCTGAATTAAGGAGATTCTAGTGCTGTTTTGTTATTTTTTTTTTTTTTTTTTTTTTTGTAGATAATATTTTTTATTAGATTTACACAAATATCATACATATTTAA
>JANHFN010004375.1:35480-50145 GCA_032468175.1 Toxicocalamus goodenoughensis
TGGGGCTTTTACGGTGCCGGGGAACGGGCGCCCATAAAAGAGCGTCTGCGAGGTTAGCGGAGCCAACCGGAAGTCATAGTGCTGTTTTGTCAGTAGGAGCAGTAGGAATGTTTAGAAGGCAGTAAGATAAGTGGGTTGAAGAAAAAAGTGCCTTGGGACTATTATAACAGCAATCCAGAATAGTTCATAGAGGTACCTGTTCTGCCCTTTAATTACTGACTGAATGTATAAAGACAGACACATAACTCTACAAAGCATCTATACAAGGTTTCTTTATTGGTTCATCAGGTATCCTCATATATAACTCATGGTTACGTTGAGATTCATCTCAATGCCCAAATCTTTGCATAGCTGAATTCATAGTGTAAATTTCATCCCCATAATGAAGGATCAAGGGAGTGAGGCACCAGCACACTCAGCACAGTACCAGTGTTTATCTCTTTGGTGTCCACCAGGCTACTTATCCAATCTAACTTGGTTTTTTAAAGGTAGCTTTAATTAAAACAAAATAATTAAAAATACTAAATTTCCTGTAACTATATTTTCTAAAACTATTTCTCTTCAAGAGAGGAACAAGACGTTTCAACAATTCGGGTTGGATTTGTCACTTACAATAAAATCCTTCACTTCTTCAATGTAAAAAGTACTCTTGCACAACCTCAAATGATGGTAGTCACTGACGTCAGTGAAGTGTTTGTACCTTTGTTGGATGGCTTCCTTGTCAACTTCCAAGAATCACAATCTGTTATAAACAAGTAAGCAAATATTTTATACGTTTTTATCATATTAATATCTAATTATATTTGTAAAAAAAAACCACCATGCACTAGTGTTGAAAAGACTGATAATGGGAAAAAATGGATGTTTATAATTTCCCAGCTTTCATAAACATTTTAATTGAAAATAAGTCCCATAGTAGGCAAACTACTTTTTTATTATGGGACTTGAGCACCAGAGCTGCAGAAGGATTATTTCTTCTGTCTAGTCCAGTCTTTTGAACAACCAATTTTTTCTTCCTTTCTCTAGCTTGCTGGACCAGATTCCTGAGATGTTTGGAGATACAAATGAGAGTGAGACAGTCTTTGCTCCTGTGATTCAAGCAGGCATGGAAGCACTCAAGGTTAGACTCCTTTTCACCACAGAGCCTTGCTAAGCTATGAAAAGCTCTCCTTGACAAATATTGATCACCATAAAAACCTACTGCTGTTTTCTATCAGTAGAATTTTGTACTATACCTGCGTACTGCCTTATATGTGGTATTTTTCCTAATAGGGACCAAAAAGTAAACATAAGTAAATGTTTAAAATTTATTTGAAAAAGGGTAAAATCTCATTTGAGTTGATCAGTTGAACAGCGTTGACTTCATGGATGCATCCCTGTGGTATTTCTTGATGACTACAGAAATTGATTTCCTGTCAAGATAATTATTCAGGTTTCTTTCAACTATTCAGTCTAGGCTACAATCCTGATATTTTCTGGTGGTCTTCCATTGAGCTACCAACCAAGTCTGACCCTGATTAGCTTTTCAAGATTAGTCAAAGCTGGCTAGGCGTTGCCACATAGGCGTTGCCACAAACTACTATAGGAAACCATAACTCTTTTACTTGCACATATACATTACCATTTTCAGCATTCCAATGCATAATATATAGCAAGATACTTTTTACATATTGTGCGTACTTCTAGTTGCCACCCCTCAAAAAGGATATAATGGACATGAGGAAGATTCAGAGGGACAGCAACTAAACTGATGAAAAGGGCTGGAGTAATTTCCCTCAGAGAAAAGCTTGTAAAATTTGGAACGTTTTACTCAAGGAAAGAAGCAAATAATAGGGAATGTTATTGAGTGTACAAAAATTATGCATGATGTAGATAAAGATAACTTATTTTCTCCTTCTCAAAATACTAGAATCAGATCAGCCAATGCAATCCTAAAAGAATCAGGAGAAACAAAAGGAAATATCCTTTTTTACCCAATGTGTAATTAAACTTTTTGGAATTTACTACTGTGAGACATGATGCTATCTACAAACTTGCCTGGCTTCAAAAAAGGATGGAGCAATTCATAGAACTCATGGGGGTCATTGGTATTAGACTTGATGACACTTTGACCGCCTCTGAAGGCCATCTATTCAGAGACTACTGGGCTTCCTTGTTGCAGTTGATTGGCCACTGTAAAAGACTGCTGGACTTAATGGGATTGAGGTCCAGTCCAACAGGGCACTACTTATGTTCTTATAATTCCCACACAGAAGCTATAAAATATTCCATCTAGCATTATTCCCTTCAGTTATATTCCACATTATCTCATCGCTTTTCTTTTTAATGCCATTTATATGCAGGAGGTCTCCTGCTTAGCTCTCTTCACCCATTTTCAAAACATGCTTATTCACAAGGAAATTAAAACCAAATTCCATACACTGAATACATCATGACTTCAAAGGGGATCCATCTGGAATGGTGTGTATGTGTATATATTTACCATGAAAGTGATATCAGTGGCTCAGCAGACTTCTAGTCTCTCAATTTATTTTCCTTTATTTTTTGCTCACAATGCCAACTGTGAACAAATTCAGTATCACATGCTTTGCTACATAAATCAAATGATCACAGCATTTTTGTGTTTCACCATCTTCCCAGGAAAAGGAAATTGATGTTTGAATAATAATAATGTCTGTTTGAAAAGATGTGGTGGTGGAATGAAAAATTACAATTCAAACTGTTTATAAAGGTATTAAGTATCAGATAGGCTTCCTCTCATAAGAAATTACTGAAACTCTTGTGTGGGTGGATAAATTAATGGTCTGTGTGTATACAAACATACACAACTATCATACTTCTGTGACAAATGCAAAATTAAATCTTAAGAAATATGAAAAGGATTGATGCAAATTTAACTGCTTTCTTTCCCAAGTGATCATATATTTTTAATGATAGCTCATTTCTTTGGTTTTTCTGATGTGAAACATTTTTATTACCTCTTTTTTCATGCTTTATGTTAGGGAACATGCTTGGTTCACTATTTCAATGTAAATGATTTAGGAGGTAATTCATCTTAAATATGGTGAAACCATTATGAAAACTTAGTATTTTTAATGCTACTGGTAACTTCACTTGATTCCCAATAATTATTCAGGATGCAATTTACTTATGAAGGACAGCCATTCAGCAATGTACTTTGAAAGGTTGCATTCACATTCAGTAGAATGTAATGATTATTTAAGTAATAATACATCATATATTTTTTGGATTTTCCACATTTAAATAATCAGTATTTCAGCCTTGATAAGACTCAGTGGACATTTATATTTAAATAAATACATATTTCTTTAGGCTTCTTCATTGATTTCTGAATGACATGAAAGAACCAAGTAAGCTCCAATAATCAGTGATGGATAGCATATGTCTATGTATTCCAAGGGAGGTGGAGACTCAGTGGCTAAGACGCTGATCTTGTCAATCAAAAAGGTCGGCAGTTTGGTGGTTCAAATCCCTAGCACCATGTAAACGGAGTGACTTGTCCCAGCTTCTGCCAAACTAGCAGTTGAAAGCATGTAAAATGCAAGTAGAAATATAGGGACCACTTTGGTGGGAAGGTAACAGTGTTCCATGCACCTTCAGTGTTTAGTCAGGCTGGCCACATGACCACAGAAGTCTTTGGATAGTGCTGGCTCTTTGGCTTTGTAACAGAGATGAGCACTGCCCCCTACAGCTGGCTAGCACCTCTGTGTGAGGGATCTAGCACGTATGTGTGAGGGAGACCTTTATATTTATGTATTCCAAGTACTTTGGGAAAGTATCTCTGAAGTAAAATGTATTTACTTCACAAAAATGTAGTGAATTTATTTTGCTTCTTTATTTATTCCAAGTGTGGCAATCTGTAGAGAGAGTCAGAGTTAACATTGGTGAAAGAACTCAAGAGCTGTTAACTGATAAAAGAGACTGTACAAGAAATCTTAGCCCTGGGAGAGTAGGAAGCACAGAAACTGAGTAGTATATAAGAGGACAAAGGAAAAATTGGGAAACCTTTCAAGATTCTATTTATTACACTTACAACAATAGAGCCCCACTAACTCTAGTGAATTCTCTTCCCTGACCTGGCCTGTACAGGCAGCTTAAAGTGTAGCTTTGGTGCAGTTGAATAAACTTTGTTGTTTTAGCAATATACTTCAGCTAATTTCGTTATAAAGATGTTTAAACTTGTACATCCACTCTAACAGTTTTTAGATAAACCTATACTGTTTTTCCAGGCTCAAGTAACCCCTGTGTGTTTTCTACTGAATCAATAAAGGAAAATATTTGTAGCACAGGTTGAAATGAGGAGTGTTTGGGGCCTCTCTGAGCTTGATTGTTTTCTTGCAGACTTTTCATTATCCAAACTAGGTAACATTATCAGGGCATTCTAAGGCACTCAAGTTTAACTGTATTAAACTTTGCATCTGGACAGTCTTGGTTTTCCCAGTGTGCCTATTAATGCACAGACTATACACAGATGCACAGAGAGAGAAAGTTTTAACTGCATCCATGACCCAGATCCTACTATGTTAAGTATTTGTGAATACTAGATCTTTTCTATTCTTGTGGTGGTAGAGGTGAAATGTTAGTGTATCAAATAAAGTTCAAACTATAAACAAATGGACTATTTAGTTTATAAAGTCACTGAGAGTTTATACTGGAATAACAGAACTGTATAAGTCTCTATCTCAGAAGTTTATATCTGCAGGGGAATAAAGGTCATTTTTGTTTCTTGCTTTTTTCTATTTTTGTTACAGGCAGCGGAGTGCGCTGGAAAACTGTTTATCTTCCACTCTTCATTGCCAACTGCAGAGGCACCAGGGAAGCTGAAGAACAGAGATGACAGGAAATTGGTCAATACAGAAAAAGAGAAGGTATTCATTAAAAAAGGAATAATTCTACAACTTGCTGTATAAAAGAATAAACATGTTTCTGCATTTCATTTTTACCAAGTTCACAGAAATCATACAAATAGATTTAGCATAATATAGTCAGTTTAATTCTCACTATAGGAAAGACAGTTGCAATCAAGGTGCTTTCACTATTGAATTCTGACTCAATAGCACTGACACAAATTCCAAGGGAAGCTTCCGAGGTATGCAATTCATCCAATTAGCAATGATAATGAACTATGAAAATAACTCTGGATAAATGTTACATAGCAGTAGTTAGGTAATAGTAATAAATATAAAACTTAACAACTGTGATATGAATCTCCAGCATTATAATAGTTTTGAACTCTGTTTTAAGATGTATTGCTGTCAAGTATATAAATTAATCTGTTCAGTGTTTTTCTACTAGTTTTCATTTTGTTTGATCAAATCAAATTAGTTGCAGAAATTATTTTAAAAACAAAAAGAAGAAAATTTTGGAGAAAGTCCTATGGAGGTGGCGGACTTCTTTCATTTAGCTGGGAATATTACAGTAGATTAAAATGCAGATGAGTAACTTGTGGTTCAGCATGTCATATTAATGCAGCCATTGGTCAACATTTTATGAACTAGGCTATCAGGTTAAGAGATGGATTATTTATTTGGGCATAAGATGTTATATGTATGTTGTTAACTAAGATGATAGATAGATAGATAGATAGATAGATAGATAGATAGATAGATAGATAGATAGATAGATATATAGGTAGGTAGGTAGGTAGGTAGGTAGGTAGGTAGGTAGGTAGGTAGGTAGGTAGGTAGGCAGGCAGGCAGGCAGGCAGGCAGGCAGGGGAGAGAGGGGGAGAGAGGGGGTTGAGGGAATCATACCATTGTGTCCCTGGAGATTCTCAATCATCCAGGTTATGATTGTCCCAAAGATGCTTTTCCAAGAAGCAACTGGACTTTCTTGGCTTTTCTTGGAAATGTTTTGTTTCTCATCCAAGAAGCTTCTTCCGTTCTCCTTCAGTTCTTTGTGAGAAGCAAAACATTTTCAAAGGGGGGAAAAAAGGAAGAAAACTCTGTTGCCTTTTGGAAAACCATCTTTGGGATCATCCTGTTGTATTCTTCCATTTACTATGTCCAATTATGGATCATTAGAAGGTGATCACTTCAGGAGATTACTCCATGGGATTTGGAGATCATGATGTCATGGTAGTACCATCCCTCGGTTTTAGTGGTCCACATTTTTCTGGGTCTGAATTTCTACTGTTGAATTCTAATTTCTAAGCTCTAAGGCAGAGCTTGGGGGTGGAGTCAAGAGAGAAATCAGCCTAGAATAGTTACATTCCCACAAATACTTCAAGTCCAACCCCTCTTGAATTGCCTTCACTCTTATCTAATACCAATTCACTAGTTGACGAGATTCTTGTGTATAGGCATGAGGAATAGAAGAGAAGAGAAGAGAAGAGAAGAGAAGTTGCAAGGGATCTTGGAATTCTTCTAGTCCAACCCCCTTACTCAAGCAGGAAACCCTATACCATTTTAGACAAAATGGTTGTCCAATCTCTTCTTAAAAACTTCCAGTGTTGGAGAATTCACAACTTCTGGAGGCCAGTTGTTCCACGTTCTAGGTTGCTTCTCTCCTTGATTAGTTTCCATCCTTTGCTTCTTGTCCTGCCCTCAGTTGCTTAATAATAATTCAGAATAACAACAACAAACCGTAACAACAATAATAATGCTTAACATGTGGTCCCGATTCTTCGTGCCTGACAGTTAGTGAAGCATCTTTGGGAATCATGGGCCACAAACTCCAGCTATGTTCAACCCAGTTTGGCAGGATTGCAAGGAAGGCTTGGTTTACATTCTGTCTTTAGCAACGTCAGGAAACTCCAGGTTGATCTGTGTGCATATGTTTGGGTGTCTAACTATCGGTAAATCTTATTTACCAAAGCAATGCATAGGTGAGCTAGAAGAAAACTGATGTCAACTTTTGGCAAAGAAACCACACGGAAGGAAAAGAAAAAAATAGGTCAGAGTGACTTGCTCGCTCTTTACACAGCTACTACGGTTGATTGGATATTCTCATCACCCTTTGTTTAAAATCATTTTGGAATTAATTGGTGTTCATTAGCATGAGCCTTTGTAGAGAGTTGCAGAAACAGTCATTAATGTAGCTAATAACATAAAGAAGAACTGGAAAAGGATCCTATTACCGGGTCCCTGCAGGCTGTTAACTAACATTTTGAATAAGAATACATAAACATAAATTAAACATTTTTACCAAGTGCTAAGAGAGTGAAGAGTTAGTTTCCTATCAAAAATAATAATAATAACAATATTTGGAAATATAGGACATGTTCTTGTTATTTTTTACCCAGATAGGTTTTGTATGCAAAGATCTCGTCTCTGTTTACAATGTAATCAGGAATAAAATCCTTGGTAAACTGATGCTTCAACTTACTTATGAAATACTAACATGATACGTTGGCTTCGGGACAGATTGGAGTTGATAGGGCTGGTTCAAAAAAGGCAGAAAAGAAAAATGGGTGCTTATCTCAAGGAACTGTTTGAGATTCATTATCAGCTGGGAATGAAAACAATTCCCAGCATTGCAATAAAACAATACTTATTTTTTAAAATAAATTTAGTCATGTCCCATGGGGTCTGTTTAATGACTGCAAGGACCAATGACAAAAATTCCAGACTCAGTTGAAATCGTAAATTGAGGACTACCTATACAGTATCTTCTGCAATGTATATAGACCATCATTATCCTTTGACACTGTATTTCTAGTGGAAATTTATAATGTAAATCTCTGCCAATATATATATATATAATTTGTATCCTCCACAGTTATGGACCTTTTGATTTATGGAAGCGGCTGTCAAAAAGCTTGCCTTTCCATTAGCATATTTTTTAAAGGGTCAGGGACCCCAAAGAACTCCATGTTTATTTTATGTCCTCCAGCTGCATAATCCGTAACCCTTTCTGGTCCTTTTGGTGTCGAAGTTAAACTGCAGGAAGGTTCTTAATCAACCTTAAATGGCCAAATTATTCTGCGGCTGAGTTTGAATTTTCCTTGTCATCATTTGTCATGGATGCCTGTCACCGATCATCTGCAAATAAGGTCAGGCTGATCAAAATGCATTATGCAGATGAACATGGATACACACCAGACCCATTGCAATGCTATTGGAAGACAATCACTCCTGGTACGGCTCCTGCACTAACTTGCAATCTCGCAATCCTCCAGATCTATTAGGCAGGTAGAATTTCCAGAGAACTGTTGCACATGGGAGGTTGAAAGTCATAACTTCACACAATTGGCCTCCAGCAATAGACTCTCCCAATAAAGGATAATTATTTGTAGCTCAGGGTTGAAATGAGATGCTTGGTACTCTTGGCAGACGTTTAGTTAACCAAACTAGGTAATGTGATCAGTGCTAGAAGGGAGTGGGGTCTGCAGAGAGGAGGAGAAGAGAGGGAGGTGGTGTGTTGGATCGTTGGTGCTGTTTTTTTTTTTTTTCTTGCAGATGTTTCTTTGCCCAAACTAGTTAACATCATCTGTGCTAGAAGGGAGGAGAAGGAGGGGAGGGGAGGAGAAAGGGAGAGGGAGGAGCATGAAGAGAGGTTAGGAGAGGGGGAGAGGGAGAGGGCAAAAGGAGGAGGAAGAGAGGGAGGGGAGAAGGAGGATTGTTTAGTTGTTTTCTTCAAGATGCTTCATTACCCAAACTAGATAATATCATCAGTGCTAGAAGAAATTGGAGGAGGAGGAGGAGGAGGAAGAGGAGGAGGAGGAAGAAGAGGAGGAGGAGGAGGAGGAGGAGGACAATGACTACTTAGTTGTTTTCTTCCAGATGCTTCATTACCCAAACTAGATAATACCATCAGTGCTAGTCATTACTAGTCAACAAACATTCTTGAGGGTACCCAAGAACAAAATCAAATTAAAAGATGGAGGAAGGAACCAATCAAGGAAGGAATCCCATTACAGGAGGGTATAGCTGAAGGATCTAGCCTCCCTTATACTACTTGGAGGGTAGTGCTTGGATAGGTTGAAAGTCAGAGTGCCTAAGTATAAAACCAATAATATGCTCTTAGTAGATAACAACACATTGTGTGAATGTGGAGAGAGAGACCCAGAACCAACCAATCTACTGATATGTCAGCTGCTACCAGAAACATGTACAGATCAATGATCATGATTTATTTTCAACCAGCCTGATTCACTGAACAGCCGCATTGCTTAGTGAAGGAAGTTCTGGTATCCATTGTGGTTGGGCTACCTAACTTATCCACAAATGCTCCAGTCTTAAGCCTTATTTACGGACAGGCACCAATAAACTGTTTCCAAGAATGGGAAGTGACCCACAGTTGGGTACTTTATCCCTTTAATTTATTTTTGATGCCGCATGTGCAGTTCTCAGAATATCTTTTGTGAGCGGTAATAAAATAGCTGCACTGCAATTTTGAATGCATGTCAAGCGGAGCATGACCTGATATGCAAATTTAATACCAAGGTGCCAAAATGGAATTCATAACGTTTCGCTTCGACTGAGCTGTTTTAAAGCAGTTTAGAAATCAATGAATATGTAATACGAAGGTGATAAGGCCTAAATAAAAGCCCTATTTATCTACTAGGGAGAAAGTATTTATATACAGAATATTTAGCCCGAGCAGAAAAAAAAATGGACAGAGTTTCCAATTATACGGTTTGCCTAAACAAATGGTAAATTGGCTGTCCCAGATAAATCGCTGCTAAACCAGATTCTGTGCATTAGATACTCTCTGTTGCTGAAAATATGTATTAGTGTTTTGCCCTATCGATGTGTCTACGAGCCACGGAACGAAACTCGAAATGACAAACCACAAATGTACCAAACCCGCCGTGTAACTACAGACAATCCTTGCCTTATGACCATAACTGAACCCAACAGCACTGCTGTTAAGTGGGGACATTTGTTAAGTGAGCCATTTTAGGACCTTTCCAACTGTTAAATGAATCACTGCAATGGATCAGTTATTATTATCAATTATTTATTATTTACTTATCAGGAACAGGGTGTCAGGACTCCAACAAATCCACCCCCATTCGAATCATAAGTCTCTAACCACATCTCTCACGGAAAAAAAAAAAAGATTTATTAGCAGAATTTGAGCAGCTACCTTCTTGGAGGCCTGGTCTTCCAAGCCAGATTCATCATGAGAGGTGCCTGATCTCTGGGCTGCCCAGTGAAATAATTACTTCCCCCGTGGCCTTTGGCCTTGCTGCAAAAGTTAAGACGGGCAGGTTTTTGTTTTCCAACAATCACAGGCAATTGCAGACAAATTCCAGCTGAGCCAAAGGGCACCTCGGAGTCAATTCCTGGGCATTATGAACAATGGCTGTTGGACAACCAGCTGTTGACCCCTCGCTCTTCAACCCAGGGAGATTTCAAAGGTTGAGGGAAATGGGGTCGCAGCAATGGCCTTCCTTAAAGGCAGATTATCTGTGATGGTGCTAACTCTGCTCTTCGTTTAGTTCTTCATCCTGGGGCTCCAGCATCCATAAAAGCTGTAGATGTGTTGCAATAAAAAGGCTGTGATCATTGGATTTCAAGATGGAAGGAATGCAGGAAGCCTATTGAGAGCCAATGTGGCTGACTCAAGGACCCAGCTCCATTCTCCACTGTGAAAATTTAGTGGGAGTTTTGGTCAATCGCAGTGAAATACAGAATAATAGAATGGGAAGGGGCTCTAGAGGCCTTCTAGTCCAACCCCCTACTCAAGCAGGATACCCTACACCACTTCAGACAAATGGTGTCCAGTCCCTTCTTAAAAACTTCCAGTGTTGGACCATTTACAACTTCTGGAGGCAAGTTGTTCCACTGATTAATTATTCTAACTCTCAGGAAATTTCTCCTTAATTCCAGTTGGCTTTTTTCCTTGATGGTTTCCTCCCATGGCTTCTTGTCCTGCCCTCAGGTGCTTTGGAGAATAGCTTGACTCCCTCTTCTTTTTTTGGCAGATCCTTAGATATTGGAAAACTGCCATTATGTCACCCCATTACTCCATTCCTGCAGCCATTCTTCATATGTTTTAGTCTCTAGGCCAGCTAATCATCTTAGTTGTACTCTCTCAGACCACCCTATCTCTTAAATTTGCAACCATGGGCAGAAATGAAGATAAATTTCTATTGAAGCATTTGAGCTCTTGCATGATAGACAGGATGTAACTTTAAGAAGTGTGTATTTTGTTAATGGTTTAGAAGGCTCTAGTTCCTTTTGAGTTGACCTTGGCTAGTCTTGCAAAACTAAACAGAATCAGATATGGTTATTACTTAGATGGAATACTTCCAGGAAATCCTATTGCTGTAGGCTATAGACTGGGAAATCAAAAACAACATATTGGAATGGAAGGAACCTCAAGTCACTTTTAATGTTGTTCCTGCCAAAATAACCTGGATACATTCAGATATTTAGTCTTGATTTGAGTATCATTCTATTCTACTTTAATCCTTATGTAAACTTAAGCTCCTGGCCACTCACTTCTATTAACAATGATTTAAAAAATAAATAAATTATCAGCTTGTTAAAGAAAAATCACAGCCTGCCTAGACTTTAATCTCATATGTACAAATTAAGAATGTATGGCTTGTACCAAGGTGTAGCTTGTAGTTGGAAACTAACCAAGGAGAGAAGCAACCTGGAATTAAGGAGAAACTTCCTAACAGTGAGGACAATTAAGCAGTGGAACAGCTTGCCACCAGAAGCTGTGGCTGCTCCATCACTGAAGGTCTTTAAGGAGAGACTGGACAGGCATTTGTCTGAAGAATAATGTGGTTGGACATAATAACATTTTTCTTCTAAGTCAAGGTCATGTTATCTCTGCACCTGGTGGAGAGGACATCTCAAGTTGGGACGGATGGTGATTGGGGCATGTGATGCAATGATGGGTGTCGGGGGTGGATTTCTAATTTTGTAATTATTGCAAGGAAACCTGGAACTTTCCGATTTGGGATTTCCCAGATGTGCCAGTTTACTACTCAAATAAAAAGAACTTTGGAGACGATGTCTGTCTCAGAGTTATTTGTTGGAGTGGAGGTTTTCTGGAACGCTAACAATATTCTTCTATCCTATCCTATCCTATCCTATCCTATCCTAATCATGGCTCAAAGATCTACATTCTAGAAATGCAGGGATTCTGTATTCCAGCTTTGCCACTGGGCTTGGTCATTTATTTCATCTTTGTTTCCTCTGAGATGAAGCTGACAAACATTATTTTTCTTGCAAATGATCTGAAATGGGAGCTGTTTTGTGGCTACGGGGAGGGAGAGAATGAGTTTTCTTAAACCAGCAAAGGACTTGATTGGCAGGCCTGACCTTTCTGAAAATGCAAAACGGCCTGTCACTTTTGAATATGATCGGTCTGGATGTTTGAAAGCCAACTGAGATTTTGCATCAAAATAGAATAGCCACCTTCCACTCTTAACTCGATTAGATCCCGACTTTGGATATTCCAGCGGTTAGGCATAGACTGAAGTTTAAGTTCATGCCCAAGTCCCCCGTAGGGATTTGCTTGCTGTGGTTTTCTCTTCAAATACAGATAATCCTTGACTTACGACCATACAACTGAGCCCTGAATTTCTGTGGGTAAGTGAGACATTGGTTAAGTGAAGTTTGATCCTTCCTTGCCCATTGTTCTTAATTGAATCGCTCCAGTTGTTACGTTGGTCATATTTATTTGTTGATTTGTTTGTCAAACGTGTACAAGATAACATGTCTAAGTATGAACATGAACAAAGGAAGTAAATACAGATAAATGGGGACAGTAAGGCAGGGACAGTAGGCACGCTGGTGTGCTTATGCACGCCCCTTTTAAGGACCTCTTAGGAATGGGGTGAGGTCCACGGTAGACAGTTTGAGGTTGAAGCTGCGAGGGGCTGAGGCTGTAACAACTGAGTCAGGTAGGAGGTTCCAGGCGTTGACCACTCTGTGGCTGAAGTTGTATTTTCTGCAATCGAGTTTGGAGTGGTTTACCTTGAGTTTGTATCGGTTGTTTGCCTGTGTGTTATTGTGATTGAGGCTGAAGAAGTCGTTGACAGGCAAGATGTTGTAGCAGACAATTTTGTGAACTATGCTTAGATCGGACCGCAGATTGTCCAGGCCCAAAACTTTGAGCCTGGAAATGATTCTATTGTGAGTAGAGGAGTGGAGGACTCTTCTTGAGAAATACCTCTGAATCCACTCAATCGTGTTAATGTCTGATATACAGTGCGAGACATGAGTGAAGTGAGTTTTGCCACATTTTTACAAACGTTCTTGCCCCCGTTGTTAAGTGAATCGCTGCAATTGTCAGGATAGTCATGAGGGTAGTTAAGTGAATCCGGCTTCTCCATTGGCTTGGCTAGTCAGAAGGTTGTAAAAGGGGATCACAAGACCCAGAGAAGAGTGCAATCATCATAAATATGAGTCAGTTGTGCCTGAATTTTGATCACGTGACTGTGGGGATGCAGTAATGGTTGTAAGTGTGAAGAATGGCCAGGGGTCACTTTTTTTAGTGCTGTTATAACGTCGAATGTGTTGTAGCCTGCCAGCGGCCAGAAGAGCTGGCGGCAGACTCAGTGAGAAGGTTGGGATGAGTAATGGGAGCTCACTCCATTACACAGGGCTAGGGACAAGCTCAGTGTCTTAGACACTGAGCCATTACATCCTAATATTTGCAAAGTCCCCTCTAAACTCTTTCAGAAGAGTCCTTAAGCTCCCTGATGTTCTTTACCCATTAAAACTAAGAGAGGGAGGATGAAGAAGGCAAGTGCTACATCTGCCTTCCACGGCATTGGATTCACTTAAAAAGTGTGACTAAAAGACGGTTGGAACCAAGCGAAGTTCTGCCAAGGAGCAAACAAAGGCACCAGGGATCCCTTTCTCTTCTTTCCTTTTTTTCTTCTTTCCTTTCTTCTTTCTTTAGATAGATTTTTCTCCATATCCATTTGCTTTAACCTGTCCTTCAAGTCTTCCAACAATGCGTAAAATGTGAATCCATGCACCCCCAAAATCCATGCACCTTTTAACCCTAATATCTCCTAAATCCTCTTCTTTCCCCCAGCTGAAGGGAGCACATTTACAAATGGGAGAAATGAGTGACTCCGAAACGGGCAGATTTGCCTATCCCTACTGGGGTATCTAAAAGTCTTCGGCATCCCCCTCCATAAAGCCCCCCAGCAGGTGTGTTAGGGTTACAAGGTGGCATTGTTACCTTCTACCTCTGGAACTCTGGAGGGGAGTCCCAGGGAGACCCCGGCCAGACGCCATGATTCATAGTCAGGTTGAAGGTGTCAGATTTTAGAGAGGATTAAGAGGAGCTGGTTACTTATATCCCCTCACCTTAGCATCGTGTTCTCTAATTGGGCTGCTCGCTCTGGAGGTTGACTTCGCACGATGATCTCATTTTGATGGAATGGGTATGTATTTAATAACAGTTAACACCAAATAGCTTTCTTCCTTGTTTCTTTTCTTTTCAGGGGGGAGAAAAGAAAGACTCCAGAAATGTTTAAAAGGGAAGATGGGTAACCAAATGATTTTCAATAATCTTGGTTCTGTTTTTTTTTTCCCCCAAGCACATTTCAGCTCCCTTCCCAACCCATGCTTGGAGCCATTAGACTAATGTAGTTTTCATGCATTTCCACCACCCCCTTACACACGGAAGCCCTAATGTCTCATTACTGGGGAAAGGCAGCCAATGACACGTGGAGAAAATGAAAATAATTTCGCACCATTCAGAATTGCATTGTGGGTTG
>JANHFN010004375.1:55065-66608 GCA_032468175.1 Toxicocalamus goodenoughensis
AGATGAGAAACCACCCTGGTTTCCTCCTGCAACATTCAATTACATAGCGCAGAACAAATCCATCATTGTTGGCATAATTATAGTGCAACATTTGAAAAAAATGTCATGATCATTAGTCTTAATTTCAAACACACTTTTCTTTTTGAAAGTAAGTTTTCTGATTGCTGCTTCAGCTACGAATAATGGGACTTTTCGCTGATTTCAGGTTAATGTTTCTTATAAGTAAGGTGACTATAGTATTTATTATTTAATAAATCAGCTTCTCACATTAGAGAGAATGCAGATTGTCATGGGTGGGTGAATAGAGAACTATGTCCTTTGAAGTAATCAGCTATCTTACTTAGTGCAAAAATGGTGCTGGTGGCTTTTATTAACTGCATAACTTATCATCTCTTAGGTTTTAGAGCAACAGACTTCCTGGGATCTATTTACATGAACAATACCACAGATGTTGAACTGGCAGCAATAGATTGTGACAAAGCTGTGACTGTGGAGTTCAAGCATGATGATAAATTGAGTGAAGATGGTGGGGCTTTAATCCAGGTAAGAAGTTCCTAGATCACATGCCTCTTTGGTGTCTTTCTGGATGACCATTGCTGTACATTGCTATGCATAATTGGTACATACAGGCAGTATTGAGCAACCTGCACACCATCATATGACTTCCCTAACATATGAGCAGTGATTTACCTCAGAAAAAATGCCATCATTCTGACTACCTTTACTATAATTGACATATGCCAAATGCAGCATTGGAATTTTCATTGGATCATTGTGTGTTGCTGACCACAGTCAACACTAGCTGTTGTGTTCATGCAGCGCTCTTCTGTTTTCCTGGTAGAGAGCTGAAGCTTAGCTGTTTATGACAAGACTATGAATAGCACAGTAGAGAAGCTCTCATCCACCTTCAGTAAACTCCTGATTCAGATGACCACATGTTGTCTTAGCTTATTTCTTAGTGTCTTTATAATACTTGCTGCTTCAGCTGCTGTCATAGTAGGGGAACACAGCAGCATTGAAAGCAAACGTAGGTGGGCCTTTTATACATCCTGATTTGTTATAGTTATGGTTTATGGGCTTTTTGATCTTAGAAGTGATAAAAACATACTTTACTTTAAATTATAGATAACATGTAAACCTTCATTTGTAGTGAAGACTTATTTGTCAAGACTGCATTCCTTTTTTCCTGCCAGTTATAAGCGATTTCCAAAGTTATTTCAACATTTCGCTACTATTACAATTATTCACATACCTTGAAATATCAGAAATCTTCATGTAAGCGTGGTAATCAGTGATTCTTGGCAAAGAAAGTCCCATTCCTTAATAAAGTATGCCCGTGTTTGAAGCTCCAACATACCAAAGTTATTAGTGTCTTTCTTCAGAATAAAGAGCACAGGTACACTAAATGAAAGTGAGTGTAAGTCATGAAAAATCTATAATAATTTTTAAAGAGACATTTAATTTTCTAAGTCTGGGAAAACTATTACATGACAAAAAATCAATGAACAAATATTACAATTCATAGGCTTTAGTTATATAATTTTGAGTATAAAGTACATGTGAAGAAGAAAATAGTTAAGTCCCTGGCATGTCAAATTATAGGGGTAGGGAGGACCTCTGTGAAGTACCTTGGAAGTCAGTTTAGCGTTGCTGGCTTAAAATGGTCCTTGGTCCAATTCGTTATAATGTGTTACTACATTTTGGTTCATCTGGACTCATATTCCAAAGAAAAGAGTAAAACTCTATCTGAATTTTTCAACTTGTAATATTTCACATCTTATTCTGCTACAGTGCCAACCCAGGTCTAAACCCTGTGTGTGCCATTCAAAGTTGTAATGGTGAGATAAGGTGGCTGCATAAATAAACATAATAAATAAATAAATATTTTGAGTCAGTGTCCCAAGTTACTGTTTTAAAAACAAGTTGAAATACCTTTGTAGAAAATGCAAATAACTTAACCATTTTAACTTATCTATCATCTTGATTTTGTCATTGCAGTGTGCAGTCCTTTACACATCCATGAATGGTCAAAGAAGACTGCGCATACATAACATTGGACTCAGTTGTAGTTCCCAGTTAGCTGATATCTACAAGAGCTGTGAGACTGATGCACTAGTAAATTTCTTTGCAAAATCAGGTCAGCATATAATATGTGACTTGGGAGTGGGGAGGGAGGCTGGAAAGTGATGCTGGACATTTAAAATCTGATAAAACACATGGTATTAAAAATCAGAAATAACCAATTCCTATCATAGATATATAAGAAATTGGCACAAGACAGTGATGTAAATTGGCAATAGTTGCTAAATGCTTTTCATATATCTAATTTAAGTTCCTGGATAAATCATAAGTTCATCATACTTCAGTATTTCTATGCATCATAATAATATTAATAGAGCACTATTGTTAAGCCACTATTATAGCATTGGAGCAAAAGTATAGGCCATTTTTGTTGAGGTTGACCATAGATGCCAGGTGAATAATTTTCTCACAGTTTATTAATTTAATCCTAATATACGAAGTTTTATACTCTGTTTAGAAAGAGTAGATTGGATGAAACTTTTTCAAATATCTGAAGTCTGAATTTTTTTCTTCTGTGAAAAGGTATAATGGTTAACATAACATATTTTATCACTTCTTTATAAAATGATAGCTTATAAAGCCATTCTCAGCCAGCCCTTGAAGACTGTTCGTGAGATCCTGGTGAATCAAACAGCTCGCATGTTGGCATGTTACAGAAAGAACTGTGCTAGTCCATCTGCAGTGAGCCAGGTATTTCATGTTTCCAGCCATAGAAGTTTTATTTGGGTATTATTTTAACACGTAAGCAAAAATTATCTGATATCAGGATCAGAAATACTGCATTTCCATATGCAAATTTTATTTTTCCCTTGAGTAGATTAGGTGCTTGTGAACATGAGTGAGCCTCCTGCCCCCACTCCCTACAGTTAAATGAGTTTAGAGACTGAAATCTGATATGCTGCAGAAGTCCATTATAGAATATAAATTTATTTCAAGAATATGATGCTAAATTTTCAAAATGATGCTGTCAAGTCTTGTCTCAGCAAATAGAGAGGCTGTTGGGGTCTGGATGCGAGAAAATCAGGCTTAACACTAGTAAGAACAAGTATTAGCATATCCTTGGATCTCTTAGTTCTGGGATTTTCCATCTTTGGTCTTAAATGGGATAGCTATGTTGGAATGTATCTACAAAGAAGGAAGCGATGTGATGAACTATAGTAATAACAGGAGAGGGGTTTGAGATAAGAGACAGCACAATTCAGAGCTGAATTGTGAAGAAAGAGAGATTTAGCATAACCACCCTCTAGATCAGGGGTGTCAAATTCAAGGCCCATGGGCCAGATATGGCTGGATCCAGCCCACAGGACCATCCTGGAAAATGTATGGGGCTAGCTCATGTCACTTCAGCCTGGTCTACCCAATGCGAAGAGAAAACATCGGGCCAGCGTGACTTTAGCCCAGTCTATCCAATGCGAAGAAGAAATATTGGGGCAGTGTGGCTTCGGCCTGGTCTACCCAATGCAAAGAGGAAACATGTCAGCAGTTTGGGGAGTAGCATCAAGCTAGCCATGCCCACTCACCCAGCTGGCCATGCCCACTCAGTTGGCCATGCCCACTCAGTTGGCCATGCCCTCCAGCCCTCCCAAGATCAACCACAGTCCTGATGCAGCCCTCAATAAAATTGAGTTTAACATCCCTGCTCTAGATTATCCATTAATTTAGGATAGCATAGGTGTAGTCTGGCAAGTTTCAATCTTTATGGTGTAAGCAAATAAAGAACTGAATCTGGGCTGGATTGTTATGTTCCTTTTGGGACTTAGCCTAACAATAACATTCCCCCATTTGAAAGTAGTGTGCAATATGGGGTTTTTCCTGGACTTTTGGGGCATGTTGTCTGGTTGGCCATTCTAAGTTGAGGGTGATCTAGAAGATTATTCTTCACATTATTCCCTTGGGGAATTGCTTTACACAGGTCCTCAGTTAATGACTACTTATACAGCAGCGGTTTGAAGTTACAACTACTGGTCCTCAAAGTTCCAGCCATCCCAGCAACCCCAGTAGTCACGTGATGGAGTTCTGGGTGCTTGGCAATTGGTTCACAGTTACAATGATTGCAGTGTACTGTGGCCATGTGATTATAAATGGCAATCTTCTCTGCCAGCTTTCTGGCAAGGTCAATAGGAAAACCAGCAGGGAAAGTTGTATCCCCTTCCCAGTTCACAAAGGCAATAGCAATTACAGAGATTGACATTACAATGCAATGCAGTCATATTATGTTGTATTCTATATAATATCAAAAAGTGTTGCTTAATGACAGAAATGTGGGTCCCAATTGTTGTAACCTGAGAATTATCTGAATAGTATATTTTTCTGTTGAGTGGCTTAGAAATTGGATGGATGGATGGTTGGGTGGATGGATGGATGGTTAAATAAAGCAGCAAGCTGAAGACAATACAGACTTTCTCAGCGTGGACACAGCCAGATAAAATTGTAATATAAAAATTTCTCATGGCACTATTCCAGTTATTGATTTTAAACTAGTAGATATGGATGGTTTGTGCTCCATGGATTTTTTTTTTCAATTCAAAGAACAAAATATTTAGAATTCAAGTCAAGATTATAATATTTTGTGCTTTGTTTCCTCCAAATGTTAATTGATTTAAGTTAACATGTTTTCTTATGCTGATTTTTAATAGGCTTACAAAGACATAAATTGCAATCTGAAATCAACATCCTTCTTCACTCATATTTTTGCTCAATTATTTTGTGGCCAGGACTGTAAATTATGCAATATAAAAATATAAAACCACAATACAAAAATAGCACTTGCCTAAAGCCTAATTATTCAGTGAGAAGCACAGCGAAGAATTCAGCATTAACCCTTTATTTTTCATCTTTAGCTAGCACCTTTTATGGTCGGAATTAGCCCAGGCTGACTATGAGGAAAGATTTAACGTATTTATCATTCCCATATGTGCTACACAGTAATGCTGCATTTTCATTGGATTTTGTAGCAACTACTTGCTTAAAATCTTGGCCTTCAACAGTCTTGGCATCTCTGTATGTGCAGGATAAGATAATCCCTAAATGTCATTGTGCTATAAATAATGCAATACAGTTTTTAACTACATGCAATTTTGCATATAAATCTCAGAACAATTTTTGCTTTGTATGGTATATGGCTAACAGAATGTTCTTTCATAAAAGGAAACATATTTTATTGTCCTATAACTGAACTGCAATTTTGAATTTATACTTCTGTATTTTTAAAAAAGTACAACTTTCAAAAATTCAGACACTTTTGTTCAGACTCAAATCACTTGATAAATGTATCCTTTTCTAATTACCAAGACCGATCATAAGAGCAGTTGTAATTGGGCAGGCTGGATTAAGTCCCAAGTCATATGATCTCTGATTTGTAATATGTGTATATGATACCAAAAAACAGATTTCACCGTTATATTATAGGTACAAAATAAGAATGTTTACAGGGGGAAAAATTCAGAAGTTGAATATATTTCATATTTATTTTATTTTAATTATTGAATATACTTTGTCTCATAACACTGATTTATGGATTGAAATATAAACAGTTGTGACATTTGAAGACAGGAAAGCCATTTAAATTAAACTAATATTTGTTTATAAAAGTCTGTCAGACAAAAGCAGTTGATTGTGGGACTAATCAGATGCAAATTCTGCAGGAGAAAACTTGGAGTACATGAACGACAAGACATTTTAGCTGATGCCATTTCTTCTTTTTCAGCTTATTCTCCCTGATTCAATGAAGGTACTTCCTGTCTACATGAATAGCCTTCTGAAAAGCTGTGTGCTGTTGGGCAAGTCAGAGATTCCCACGGATGAAAGAACTTTTCATAGACAGCTGGTCATGTCAATGGATGTTGTTAGCACCCAACTTTTATTCTACCCACAGCTTTTGCCAATTGTAAGTGTTTTGTTATCAGCAGATATTGGGCAATATCACAGGGCAGTTGTTGCGACATGGAGAATATGGTACAGTAGGTTAAGGCAGAAGGCTATCTCTAGCATAGTCTTGCAGATGCTGGTCAGTCCATTTGTCTGAGCTAGTGGTTCTACCATTATAATTTCTTCAGCTCACAGAGATTGTAAAAAGCCAATATAAGTATGATAGTGTCATGGCACTGAGGAAGCACAGTTCATGTTGCTCAGTGACAAATTCCTCTGCATCACTTGTAGCTATTGTCAATAAGCCAGTAGTTGGCGACTCTCTCACTCCCTTCCAGTGGCAAAAACGGACAGACAATAGTAAGTTGTGTAGTATTGTCCGGTATTGCTGAGCAGAGAAAAATTAGAGCAACATTTACAATTTGTCCCCTTGCGTAAACCTGATAATTGCAGGTAGATTTTCACCCAAAAATAAATTATTTTGCAAAATTTATTAATCTTAAGAATATTGCACTCATTTTTGTGCCTAAATCATTATTCTTTGTACATACCGCATAATATGTAGAGTTGCCAATGTAGGAATAGTCTCCTAAATTCATAGATTTACAGTCATCATTTGATTGATTCAGAATCTATGTATCCAAGCTTATTAGGAAAAGGAAAGTTGTATTCAATGAATTATATTTGTCCTGACCAGCAAAAAAAAGCATATATCCTGCTGAAACGTCGCTACAACTTTAAAAGCACAACTATAAAGCTGTGGGAAAATATCCGAACAAAGCTGAATGCCATACATATAAATACCCACGAAAACATAAGAATGTATGTATGTATGTATGTATGTATGTATGTATGTATGTATGTATGTATGTATGTATGTATGTATATGTATGTATGTATATTTCAGAAAAGGTTAAATATAAATTTAGAAAGGTTAAAAGGTATAGAGTTAATAAAGCTGTTAATTGTTCAGTATTTTATGTTAATCTTAATCTGTTAATCTCAGTGTAGTCTGTGGGATGATCCTGATCTTCTCAACCCTCCTTTGGTTGTGTCTCATTGCTCTGTCTCTCAATATTTTTCCTACATACCAATACAAGATTGCCTATTCCAAGACTAATCACAGTATTAATTATATGGTTTTTATGTGTACAGGTGGCTTCAGGTTGCTGGCAACTATCTGGACAAGTCCATACAATGTCATTGGTATGCCATTGCCTGCTTCCTAGGGCTGAGAGATAGTAACTTGCCTAACGGCATCCAGCCTGCTCTGTGTATAAGGCAGGATTAAAACTCATGGTTTCCCACTTTTGACCCCCCGTGCTTTAAATCACTACATCAAATTTACTCTCATAGTTATTTGGATTTTTATTTTTTAAAAATGCAATGAATTTAAGAACTTAAATTTTATCCCACAGCATTCTATGGATGTAAATAAAGATACAATTCCTCCTGCTGTTCGCTGCTCAGAAGAACGTCTCTCTGAAGGAGGAGTATTTCTATTGGCAAACTCTCTACATATGTTTCTATGGCTTGGAGTCAGTGCCCCACCAGAGCTTATCCAAGGGATGTTTAATGTGCCTTCCTTTGCACATGTCAGCACTGAGGCTGTGAGTATAGTGTTATGTATTTGAGAAAGAGCTGCTGAATGCTTGCTTATTAATACTTCATTTCCAAACTGCATTGCAAGTGTCAGATGATATGATACGAACAATGCAGCCTTGACATCATTGCTCCTTTATAAAGATGAGAATGCAGATGTGTAGGAACAGATGCAGAAAAAGTGGGTAGTTTGCTATACCTAAGTTATTTCACAAGTCTATTGATTTCCCAAAACAATGCCTCTACTACCTTCTCCCTGAAACCAGTCTGAATTGCTAAGATGCAATATGCCAGGACTGATTAATGTATAGGCAAGTTTTCAGAATGAAGCACACAAATTTAAAGTAAACTGAATTGGATTTACAGTATTTTTCAGAGTATAAGTGGCTCCAAAATATAAGACACACCTAGCTTTTGGGGAGGAAAAAAAGAAAAAAAAATCTGCCTCTGCCTCCCAGCAATTTGCCTCCTTGCAGTCAACAGCCTGGTCAGCTTCAGGGCAGCCTGATTAGCATAAGCTGCTGATTGTCGGTTGGATCAGCCTCCCGACGATCTGCTGTTTCAGGCTGTAGGGATTGCCATTGCCTATTGCTACCTCCACATGCCCCATTTTCAACGTCCATGTGCCCCATTTTCTGCCCATTCTGATCCTTGCTGCCCAAAATGGGTCAAAAATGGGGTGTGCGGAGGCTGAAAATAGGGCGTGCGGAGGCCGGAAATGGGATGCAGAGTCCAAAAATGGGGGGCACAGAGGCGGCAATAGGCAATGGCGATCTCTGCAGCCTGAAACAGCTGATTGTCTGGAGGCCGGTCCAACCGACAATCAGCTACTAGTGCTAATCTGTCCTGAAGTTGTCCAGGCTGTTGGCTGCAAAGAGGCAAATTGCTGGGAGGCAGAGACCAAAAGGTGGGGGTCGGTGAGTGGGCGAGGCATCAACATTCGCTGTGTAAGACACACAAAGAGTTCCACCCACTTTTTTTTGGGGGGGGGTGCGTCTTATACACTGAAAAATATGGTATATCATTCCATCACAAGGGTTGCAAGGCACCTCAAAGATTGCCTAGTCCTATCACCTTCTTATTGCAAGAACTGCTGAAACATTCTAGAATCTAGAAGACAGCTAGTATCCAACCTCTGAATATTCCAGCAAAGGGAAGTATATCACTTCATATTATCTCACTGATTGACATCTATTAATGTGAGGAAATTGCTTATAGCTAACCTGAAACAAATTCCCTGTATATTTCAAACGGTTGCATCGTAGGCAAAGGGAACAAAGAAAGCCATTCAGTTCTCTATGTGACTCTTTAGATATCTGAAGATCGCTATCATATCTTCTCTTAGTCTTCTTATCTGCATGATAAACAACTCTTTAACAATGCTCATTGGAATTGGTTTCCAGTTCCTTCATTATCTTGGTAGCCTTCCACTGAATTTGCTTCTGTTTGTTAACTGTCTTATATTTGCCTTTTAATCTGGCCTTTTAATGATGCCTTTATTAATGGCTGTGTCAAATTGTATGTGAATATTGTCCTATTAACCATAGGTCCTAGATTACCTTCAGATTTGCTAAATACAGTACTTTTCCATTATCATTTCTTATGGTGGTTCAATAAGACCATTGAATAGTTGTTTTGATGAAATTCTATTTTAGCTTCCAAATCTTCCTTGTAATTTATCTCATCTTTGATCATGAATACAATATTTATCAATAATCTTGATGAATTTATCAATGAAATTACATTCACAGAGAATTTTAAGGATTTTTTTTTCTGTAGCAAATAATTTGCTCTTTTCATTGTACAAGTCAGCAACTTTTAGCCTTTCAAATCCATTGCAAGTATCCATATGGTATGTTTTTCCAAAATAGCAATTTTAATGTGTGTTAATTCTGTATGTGTATTTATTCATTACATATAGTCACACCTTCCAGAACTGGATAATCCCTACTCTTCAAAACTGAGGTCTATAATAGATCAGCTCCAAAGTAGAACACCTTATTCCATGAAGGTAAAAGATTACTTAAAAAGTTACTCTTATGATTGCCTAATTCCCTCCTTTGAAAACATTTTAATATAACCTTAACATTTTTTGCTCTTTAATTAAGCTGAGAAATAAGACTCAAAGCAGCATTTGCACATTTCATTCATTCTTAAACCATTTTTTTAAAGATTCTGATTGTGAAGCAACGAGAACAAACAGAGATGGTTTTCAAGCAGTTTTTGATTGAAGACAAGAACATCTACGGAGGAGCTTCTTATGTGGACTTCTTATGTTGTGTTCATAAAGAAATATGTCAACTTCTCAACTAATGGATTTTAATTTTGTTCTCTGTGCATTTGTTCAGAACCTATTCAAGAATGGCCAACCACCATCACAAGGTGCTTTATATTGCTACCTTATTGTACAGTTTCTAATTTTGTAGATTAGTGCTTTGTTTCATAATAATGTAGCCATCTATAATTATGTAAACTAGGCAAATATTTGCTCAGGTATAACTCCTATGGGAGAGCCTTTATCCTTCTTTAAAAGGAAGTTTTCTAATGGCAAGGTTTGAAATCCTGGAATCTGTGTAAAACATGCAATTCTCACTTCACACATTTTAATAAATTACAAAGCATTAAGCCCCGTTATATATGATTTCTATTACTCATATAATTTCCAATCCTTTTTATTGTACATTTTGACTTAATAACTTTTTCTCTCCTAGCTTACATTTAATTTAATGTTATTGTGCTTTTTATTATTTTGCATACTGTGATACTGTCACACAGCTAGAAGACTATTCAGCTCCAGCAAAACATCCAAACACTGGGGCCACTGGAGATTGTGGCTCTCTAGATATAATTGGCCCATCTGTGCCTCCCAATCATATGTTCATTTTGTAAATATTTTAAAAACTAATTATTTCTTGGGTTTAATAAGGAGAATGTGTAATGAACTCAATTGGGGGGGGGTTTAATTCTTTTACATGCAATTAGTATTTAGGACGAAACTATTTTGTGTTGACCATGTCCAAACGCAAGCTCAACATATTCACATGGCTTCTCCACCAAGGGTTTGTTTAACATACTCCAAACTCCAAACTCTGTTATTGTACATGAAAACAACTGAATTGTAACACTTTCTCTATGAGACAGTATTAAGGAATTTGAGATAGTTTTGCTTAGACCATAGCAAAATTTAATGCCTTGCAAAAAGCAAAGTAGAAATTGCTATTACTGCAGTTTACCTAAAGAATAATTATTGGAGTAAATTAACATTTAAACATTTAAACCTGTTCAACATACTAACTTCCCAGACCTGGAAAATGTACTATTACTTGAAGGATACCATTGTTAATTTTATTCCTAAAATAAAAGTTCTTTATTTGACTAAAACCACACATTTATATATAACTCTTTTAATGGCTTTAGAATTATTAGACCATTATCTATTTTTTTCAGGTTTTACACTGTCATATTGGGAATCACATAATCTGGGCATTAATGGATGGGTTCACACTATACTAAGCCAGTATAATGTCCATTTCAAAACAAAAGTACTTTACTTAAACTCTTTTTTAAAAAAAATGTTCTGTTAATAACATATTACTGAAATTGATCTGATTTACTTAATGTTGTTTTATACGTACATACATATATACATACATACATACGTTTGTGTTTGCATTTTTTGTGTTTTTGGAAGATTACTATGAGACTAATATATATTTGAGATTTCTCTTAATAAGAGCACTAATTTTCTATTATTGGAACCTAAGTTGTAATATAATTCAGTTGCCTGAAAAGTAACAGAAAGAGCAATATTTGTCCTATATCTTAGAATGATATTAAAAGTTTTTTTTTTAAAAAAAATCCACAATATTGGAAAATAAAAAACATGATTTCTTAAAATTAAAGCTAAAGCTATAATTGGAGCTCTGGTGGCTCAACAGACTAGAAGGCTGTTATTAACATCTGCTGCTTGCAATTACTGCAGGTTCGAGTCC
>JANHFN010004375.1:66974-82977 GCA_032468175.1 Toxicocalamus goodenoughensis
TGCTTAACACATTGTAAGCCGCCCTGAGTCTTTGGAGAAGGGCGGCATATAAATAAAATAATAAAAATAATAATAAAATGTGCAAAGTCAATTTTGATAGTAAATGTGCTTGACAGAAAAAAGACTCATGCTACCAGTGAGGTAATAAAACAACTGCAACAAAACAACCAACTTCAGAGAATTCAATTATAAATGTGCTTTATTGTAAGATCTGGATTATTGCACAAGACTGGTTCATAATAGGTACAAAAATATTTTGGTGAGCAGATCTTAGAGTGAGCTGCCAATAAAGGTAACTGGAGAACTAAGACTGTATTTTTTAAACAAAAACTCAGTAGGATAAAGGCAGGCAAAAAGTTGAAGATTCTCATTGCTCAGCGAGGAGGAAAGCCACCCCGGTGAGTACCTCCCCGTCCCCCTCTGAATCCACCTCTTTCCCCCCTGAAATTAGTTCGGTTTCTCTCTCTGCCTCTTTCTCCACGACCAGCTGAAGTCCCGCCTCTTCCTCCACCCCTTGGTGCACCACCACCTCGATCTTTTGGTGGTGGTGATTTTGGTCTGAGTCTCTCAATCTCTTCTGTACAGCCAGTCAGGTGGGAGTTGGGAGCTGTGAAATATGATGTATATGTTTCAGCATTGAAGTTACTATTTGTGAGTGTGGGTCCAACAGTTAACCAGCCTAAAAGGAGGGAAGGGAACAAAAGGGAAAAGTGAGCTGCATATAAAATTGTACCCCTTAATCATTTCCTGATTGGTTCTTTTACTACTACTTAAATTTGGCATAATTTGTATTGTCAAAGTAGAAGCACAAGCAACTATTCCCATAAAATAAGAGCAGGTAGAATTATTAATAAAACTCTACATGATGTAGCTGAATGTCATTTTTGGAAATTATAGATGCTTAAAATTCATCCATTAGGACTATTTCAATGATATGAGACATTTTCCTCTTTAGTCAGGTATCATACCCAGAAGTGATACATTTATTTCTGCCTTTCATGTTTATTTACTTAGATGTCAGTTTCACACCCATGTTTCTGCCTTAACATCTAAATACTGTAATATACAAATGGGAAATTAATTTTGTTTCGAGTTCTGAATGAAACAGCTCTGGGGTGGCTAGTTTCAAGGATGAATTTTATGATTGGAATACTTGAACTGCTACTATATAAAATGACACAGCTGAGGATAGAGCAAAATTCTAGAATGTTTTGAACACACAGCAACCATTCTGAGCAAAAAACAAAACAAAACCCAACCATTTGTGCCTGTATGCTGAATGCATATGTCCTCATTATATCTACAGTCATTTAGTAATAAAATAGGCTTGGTAAAGTTGTCCTTTATGCTCAATGGGACCACTATACTGCACTGAAAGCCATAACTACTCCTTTAAAATCTACACTTTTCTAAAGCACACAAATTAATTTTATGAAATTTTCATATTTACTGTAAAGTTTTTGAAATGATATAGTACAAAACAAGCCTGAGAATAACCTGGACGAATGGTGCTATCACGTCCAAAAATATGAAGTCGCCTTCTTCCAAGACAAAAATGTTCAATAATATGAAATATTTCCACAGGTTTTTCTATGTTACCAATTTCTGGCTCTTCTGTGATAATTAAATCAATGTCAACGTTAGCATGGATAAAATCCCCATCTGTACTACGGCGGACAGTTCCTTTAATGCCCATAAGGCAATGTTCCTAAAGAGAAAACAAAAACATTTTTTTCTTTTATATCAAAAGTATATAAAAATGATGGGAGAGATGGGGGAAATTAAAAGAGAATGTGACTTTTTTGTAAGTTCAGTTATGCAATTCATTAAAAATGTTTGAAATAAAAAATATTTGCTATAAAATCAGTAATGCCACACTGCAAGGTAAGAAAGAAGTCTACAATTAATACTATATTACACTGATACTATAAGATACATATTTTGCCTTTGCTTTGGAGAAAAGGCAAAATATGTATGTAATATGTATATCAAAATATGTATATCAATGTAATTTAGCTCAACAGCATTCCTACATTTCCCCCCAACAACAACAAACCTATGTGGTGGGTTAGAAGAGAATGATTGACCCAAAGTAATGCTTGTTTTACTGCCCAAATTACTGCTCTGAATAGAATTAAATCATATGATACATGTTATCGATCAAATTACTCACATCTGTGTCAACCCATCATACTACTCAACCCATATTCAGCATTTTGTGCGTGTGTGTATGTGTCTACATAAATTTCAGCATAGTACATATCTCTAACAACTCCATGAAACTCTTTTTTATAAACTATTTTCTAAGCTCTGCATATTTCTTGTATATAGTCATAAATCACAATTTAAGTAAACATTCTAAGTCTAAAATATCCCCAGAAGTATCATACAACATGGATACAATATGAAGTTAGAACAAACTGGTTTTAACATCCACTCCACACCCCAAAAAAGAAAGAAAAGAAACAGACAATGACATTTTATATCTTCTTTTTAAAGATCATATTGGGATGCAATTGTGTAAGAGGCCTCTAGGTGGGAAGTCTACAGTTACCTGGGGGTGGGGTAGATTTATCTTGTTTCAGAAGAATGTGATCCAAAAGGGCAATTTTCCACAAATTATTAAATGCTGCTTTACTAAAGCCACCTGGTTTTTACAAAATTATGAGTAAAGATGAATAATAATTTCCAGAAATCCCCCAAAAGCTGTGTAAGTTCCAAATTCTGAAAAAGCAGGGAAAATGTCCCTTCAGATATAGAAAACAGTTCACTTTTACTGTCTCTGGCAAGCAACTTTCTCTCACCTGGCAACTTCCAGATGGATTAAACTTCGATTCCCATAATCCCTAAACATCATAGTAACACATCTGGAATCACCCGTTTGAAGAATGTTGATATTGTATGTCAATCCTAATATTTCTAGACCTTGATTTACAAAAAAAGACTAAACCACTGTGGAAGTAATCGGTTAAGAAGAAGAAAAATACAGCACACAAATATCTAGTGATTACTTTTTCTTTATGTTTTGAGACTTGCAGTCTCTAAAAAAATCCATAAAAGTAACAAATAATTTTAGACACAATCATTATTCATGACTATGGAATACTTTATTTCTATGAGACTCATGATATATTTAAAAATGTTAAATTTTGTTTAGTGACATAGAATTTACTACTACCAAAAATGATACGGAGTATTATCAGGAACCTAATTTTTCTTTTTTCCTCTAGGAAAAAGAGGTATTTTAGGCAGCAGTTTGGAAGTCTTGAGGAAAATGCTCCAATAGCCCCTGACACTATTTTCTAGGGAGTGATTTTCTAAGTGTGGCTGTAGATCATCACTTACTGCAATCTTCTCACAATAATGGTCCACAACCCAGCTGTCACCTGAATCCTCTCCACAAATGCTGACATTTAGCCACTGAGAGCCTGCATACTTACTGCCTCAGCCATCAATCCACACAATGCATCTTTACATTGCCAAACAATTCTATAAACAACATTAGCACTCATCAGAAACACATCAAAAAACTGGCAATAGTAAACAAGTCTCAAATTACCAGCTGCAAGATCATATGCATTCTGTCAAGTGGAATTGTGATTTCACACAAGCAGTCCCCCAGAACGTCTAACACTGGGATTTCATTAGGGTAAAGATCAATTCACTCTTTCATCCACTTTGTTAATGCTCAAGCATTTTGCGCTAAACATACTTGACCAGCAGATTTGTGTTTATAAATTATTATGGCACAAAGTATATACAAATTTTAAATAATAATGATAATTTTGTATTAAATGTTGTGATAAAAAAGTTTGAAATGCTTTAGAAATAGCAAGAATAAAAAGACATACACAAATATAGCTAGTCCTTATTTGATGACCATTTGATCAGGAATCATTTGTAGTTATGTCAGCCCTGAACAAATGCTACTTATGTCCAGTCTCCAAAGTTACAGCCATTGCTGTTAACTCCACAGAATGTCCACAGAATCAAAATTTGAGCATTCAGCTGCCTGCCTGCAGTTAATAACTGCAGAAGCACTTCCTCCACCCACTTCTCTTCCCAACATCTATGCCCTTTTGGCCACATTGCACAGTGACTCTCCTTGGCAGCACTGGCAATGCCAGCAAGGCTTGGTCTGAAGTAAAAGCTCGGAGTCTTCAGCAGTCTCAGTCAGCCACTACTGCCCTGGGCAGCCATTGCCAAAAAGGCAGTGATGGTGAAGATAGGTGGGAGGAGCTTGAGAGGAGCTGGTTTGCCCTCATGTTGATCATGTGACTACAAAAGTGTGCACACATGTGAGGACCAATAAGAAGTCACTTTTTTCAGCACTGTTGTAACTTCAAAAATTTGCTAAACAAATGTCAAGGACTATCAGTATTTATTTTATGGTCCATGATAAGATAAAGAATGAGGAAGATTTCATGAATTTCTGTCAAACATAGAAATATCTCAAAATCTGCTCCTTACAAAATATATCTAGCAATAAGTATAGTTGTCAAAGCAATAGGCAAGGGTTCAAATATTGCTGAAGTACTGAATACGGAAAGAAGTTAACACAGCCCCAAACTATTCTAGAGAAAATCAGAAGAATTCTTCCTTGCCTCCGTTTAATTTATATCTCAATATAGAACAAAACGACAGCTAATCATGTTGAACTCCTAACTACAGCAACTGTTCAGCAAAAAAAAAACCTATAAAAGATATTCTACAGCTCTTCCATCATCTCTCTGAAATGTGAAAAAAACCCTGAATTTTTCCATGATACTTTGATTTGCATTTCAGTAAAATAAGTGAGTCAGGTGTTTCCCACAATTAATGTTCCAGAGTTTCATGTTGTAGACAGAAGTTCAATACTATATCGTATCTCTCACTTGTAAACACAAGTAGTAAGTGAAGCCATTTGTTCTGCAAGTATTTTCATAAAACTAAAATTACCATCAACAGCAACAAAGCATTTAAAAAGAATCTACTGTCATAATGCAGGGAGAAGACAAAAAGAAATTCAAAGATGTACCTTCGTTCTTTGAAAAACCGCTTTGGGATCCAGAGTCTTGGTCTTCCCAGGATTATTTTTATTTGTTTTAATCCAACATATATCTTCACATCTTCTGTATCCCCATTTGCGCAAACACTACCAGAGTTCAACAAAACAGAATTATTGTACAATACAATAAAGAACAAGAACAGTGCATTGGAGACAACAAGGCTGCTGAAAACAAATTCATTCTTTTCATTTTTCATTCACTAATTTTTCTTGAAGAGAATGCTAGCAGATCCTATTGAACGGGGTAGTGCATCGCTAATATACCTCTGGGCTCAATATCAGATCCCCTTTTTGCTGAACTAGCCTATCCCCGTGATGGCAAAACGATGGTACGCGTACCAGAAGTGGCATATAGAGCCATTTCTACAGGCACGCGAGAGGTCGCTTGGAAGAGCCCCACTGCGCATGCATGCACCCCCGCCAGCTGATTGTCGGGTATCTGCTGCGCATCTGGAGATGTGTGCGCATGTGCAGGGGGTGGGGCGCGTGGTTGCACACTCATGCGCAGAGCACAGGGGAGTTGCGCACACATGTGCAGGGTTGGGAGTGGGGGGTCATGTGCACATTGCATTTCGGCACGCAATGTGGAAAAGGTTAGCCATCACTGGCCTATCCCATTCAGTAGGAACTGTGATCCTTTTTTATAGGAAGACTGAAATACAAGTACAGGGAGGATGAAACTCCACTATTGTTAACCAACTATGTAAGCTTAACTCTAGATATAGTCCAATTTATTAATTCAATTTTTTAAAGAAAAACCTGAATTCTTCTATACTTTTCCTTCGAACTTCAAGCACTTAACAGATTTTCAAGCAATGCCTCCATTATAGTATATATTTATTTGAATCCCTTCAACATTTTAAAAATATGTTGCATATCAGCTCATATGGGTGATTTATACATTATTACCTATGGCATTATACACACTGATGGCACAATTTTATTTATATATGCCTGCATGTATGTATGTGCGATGTCTCAGTAGTTAAGATGCTGGGCTTGTCAGCTTGAAAGCCGACAGCCCAGGTTTGAGACCCTACATCATGTGATGTAGTTAGCACCCCTCACCCTAGCTCCTGCCAGGAAAACATGCAAATGCAAGTAGATAAATAGGTACCACTTCAATGGGAAGGTAATAACACTCCATGACATTATCATGGTCACATGATCTCAGAAAGTGCTAACTCAACAGTCCTTGAAATGGAGCCCCACTCATTATAGTCAGCAATAATTAGTGGAGTAAAATCTGTGGGGACAAAAATGGACTCTACAAATATATGTAAGACTTGGCTTTCAAGACTTCCTGTAGTTGATTCTTAGTCAGACTCTAGACAGATACTCTTGTATATGCTGGCCTTATCTGAAAACTTCACTGAATAAGTTGTTATTATTCTTAATGCATAGAATTACATGATCTTACCACCCTGCCAAGATCCAGGCCCTCACCAGAACCACACCAAAGAAAGACAAATGATCGTGGGGCAGCAATTTCTTCAATGTCCAGTTTCATAATCTGCAAAAAGTAGAAAATGTGTAATATTTTAACCAAAACCATTTGCACAGCAGAGTGCAGCACACACCCTGCACTTGTGGGAAAGCACTAAGAAGAAATTATATAATAAATAATACACAATTTTTCTTAAATAATACACAATTTTTAGCTACAACTGTAGAATTGTCAGTGTCAAAAATAAAGGCAAAGAAAATACAATCATGCGTCATTCTTGTTTGATAACAGTAATGCATAAACAGCTCTAGATATAGAGGCAAAGATAAAAAATAATAACTTTTTAACATAACTTATCAGAGATCAGTGGTTTTAACATATTATATCCAGAGATTTGATATAAGAAATTCATGATCGAAGGATACAAAGTTATTTTTATTATGAAGTTCAACCAATACTTCAAATGCAAAATTTTAATAGCTTCTTTCCTATTATCTTACTTGTTCTCCATAGCAACATACTGTTCTGACCTAGGCTTCCTTAGAAAGCATAAAACACAATCTTAGTCCTGGTAAAATCTCTTTTATTTCCACGACTATAAATTATGTTCATTCACAGCCTGCAAGGCTTCACAAACAATCTTTCAGAGGATTGTTTATAAACACCCACCTTATCACACTTGGAATGCTTCCAGAGAACTAATTGCCGAATGCAGGGCAAGGCCAAACTTGACACAGAGTCAAACAGAACTTTTCGAAACTTGAGTTGACCAGATGAACTAATTGCTTTCTGCAAAAGCTCACATCCCGTTTGCTCCTCTCTTATGTCCTATAGGGGGGCCAATCATCTCCGAGTTGTGGCTCCTGAGTCGACCCTGCTTTCTCAACTGTTCTTGTCTTCTGGTAGCCCTGTGCAGGCTGGGAACCGGTACCAGAAACTCCCCCACCTCACTGCTGTCTGAGTCTGAAGGCAGCTGATGACTGCCAGCTTGCCCTGGCCCCATCTCTGCCTCTGATGCAGAGCCCTCACCTGAGTCTTCCTCAGCCTCCAAGACTGGTCCAGGTTCCTCCCCAATCTCCTCACTATGGTCTGACTCTGCTGCCAGCTCCCTCAGGCGGTGGGCCACAACACATACAGAGTGATTTATCTGGCACACGTTACTTAGAAAACCTTGCTTTTTAAGAAAAAAATCTCCTTACAATAACCACCAAAGATTTAAAGTTCACTTGTTTGCACATTTTGTTCCAAGAAAAGTAAAGGATTCTTCTGGTTCATATTATTTTTATGCAACAGTTCTTACTTTATTGCTTCATAACTGCATATTGTATAAATTGTAAATATCAATTAGAAATAGATGATGGTAGCCTACTGCAGCTGCAATTTTAAAGTTAGCTAAATGTTAACATGACAGAATTAATAATGATCCACAGTTTTAAAAATGAAGATATTGCTCATCTTTCATATTTTAAAAGATGAAAGAGCATTCACAGGAAATCTGAAAAGCAGCTAGATAAAAGGCATTTCAAAAAAACAATTCATGTAAAACAGTAACAAAACAAGACATGTCTTCATGTTTTCTATAGCAAACTCACATCATCCCATGTCCAGCATTTCTCATTAGCAGTAATGCCAGTCTCTCTATAGTATTCTTCCAATGGTGGTTCTAAAAGTATCACATCAAACTTAGACTTGAGTTCACGAAGATCAAAAGCTTCTAGTTCAGCTTGTAAATACCTATCATACAAATAAGAAATACATCATTATTTCATTAGTTTTATAAGTTGACAATTTCATAGTGTCTATTTTTCAACTGTGATATTTAAAACAAGTTGTCCAATTGTTGTAGATTGAGATATGCTATTTACACATGCAATACACTTTGAAAAAATAGTACTTTGTGCACAAAAGCAGTTTTATTGCTTTGAGAAAGCAATTCACATTTGTAGAATAATTTGTAAATAAAATGCCGGTAACTGTTTATCTTAGTATTCACAAACTAAATTCTGAAAGCTAATCTGGTTACCATTACTTTATTAAAATTTACAAATACTGCTATAAAATTACCATTCAAATTAATAAAAATTAATGTGATAAACAACCTCTGCACTAAGCACAAGTTAAATTTAAAAACTGACTTCCAAAATTAATTTAAATGGGCTGTATCCAATAGTCTATCAGTGTTGAAACAGCATCTATTAGTTGTACAGATTTTTCCTGCTTCACTTTTGCCCCATTACCTTTAAAATACTGTACTTTCTGAAGCAGTTGGGAACTTTTAAAACAAATGAGAACCAAGAGAGAGGGGTCACAAGAAGAATTCTAGCTATGGAAATGCAACCTTGCTGTTTAATATGGGATTCAGTCCAATGATTTGTAAAGCTTCTTTACATCAAAAGTTTTTTAGACTATGGTAGGCAATCTGTGGGGTAATTGATATTGCTGAACTACATCTCCCTATCTATTAGCATTGATCCCAAAGAATGAGGGAGTGGCACAAGTTATCTATTCCTGGTTTATTAACAAGAAGCCTTTACGCCAAGAAAATCATTCTTATTTTAATCCATTGATGTAGTAAATGTGTGTTATTTACACATTTCAAACTAAGGCTTATGAACTGTAGATATTTGCAAACAGCAGAAGAAAAAAATCTGAACAAATGGTCAAGAGCAAAAATTCACTAAGAAAGCACATCAAATAAAATGGATTAATAATTTTGAAGTTTATATATACAACCTAAGTATAAAACATTCCCACTGTCAACAGGTGTTCACAGAAAAATCTTAATTTGCAGTCAACTAAAGATAAGCCTGTCTGGACAAAAGAATCCAGTTTATTCAAAGTATTTACATTGGAGGGGTGTTAGATTTAGATATTAGCTCATCTTTCAGCCTGATGAGTTCCCGGAGTTTTGGATATTCTTCAAATCTATCTGCTAAACCTAAGAGGAAAACACATACATGTTATCCTACAGAAATAACTTTCACATACATGTATCACAAAATAGACACCTTAACATATTTGATTTAGATCACAGCTTATTATTTATTTTCATTATGATTTGAGCTAGCACAATTAGCCAAGTACTTAATAAGTTTATCTAGAGTGTTAGCACATCTTCTAAACCTATTTATTATTTTGAACAATGTGCTTAAATTACTATGAAATGAAATGCATAGACATAACATAAAATACAACTTTTCATATTAATTTTCAGTTTAACTTATCTCAATGCAAATTAATGTCTGTGTCTCTGGATTTTTAAAGAGTAATAAGAGCTCTTACTTATTTGAAACTATTTATGGCATGACTGGTATTATTTTGGCTGTGTACAACTCAAACAACTGTTGATACCTCCAGCTTGCATATTTAAAATGCTTAACTGTGACGGTTTACTGTCTTATTTTTATATATAATTTTGATTATAATAACACCTAAAACAAATTGTTTACTTTAGTTTCAGAGGTTGCTATTTGAGTTGAAATGATTATAGTCTTTAATTTATGAAATTGAGTACACAATATCATGATGGCTACAATGTTTACAATCTTTGTTGGAGTGAAGGTTGTTAATCAAATACTGCAACTGTAAAACTAACACCATGGTTATTAAGAAAACCCATTGTTTACTATAGGGCAATTTTTGCCAAAAAATTATGGTCACATGATGTGTTATGGTCACATGATGTGTTGCAAATGTCCATAAATGTACGCCAGTAACCAAGCCTTCAAAATGTGGTCATGTGGCCATGGGGTAGATATCAGAACTTCAAATTTGGATCATACATATTACAGGACTATATTACAGGAACAGATTTCTCTTCTAAAACTAGGGAACTTTTGACCATGCAATTGATAATCACCACAACTATTAAAATCAATTATTACTCACGTCTAAACATAATTCCCAACTCCATTGTTACTTTTCATTTGGCTGAAAAGTTCAAATACATCTATGAATAGAAAATTGAAAGCCTGTACTTTTCTAAGAATAAATAAAACCTCTTACAGCCTGTACACAGAAATCTTATATTATAAATTCCTTTGACATACCCACATCTCTGATGAAATTTTGAGGTCTGTGTCCAGTGTCCACAAAATGCTGACAGTAGTCATTATGAGGATTTAAGCTCTGTGTCCCCTAAGGGAAGAAAATCACCTAAGAATAAACATTAGCAAAATAAGGCAGATCACTGACACACTGATTTGATATTATTGCCTGCATATGGAAACAATTATCCGTGTCTCCTAGATTTTTCCAGACTGTTTATACAATAATTTATTGTAATAATGACCTCTGGACAATATATTTCATTTCTCTCTTTTTCAACAAAGAATGTGTTACTTATATATTCAAGATAATACATTTTTCTTTAGCATATAATGCCCAAAATGAAACAGCTATTTTGGGGTGAGATGTTTCCTCTGCTTTACATCAAACCAGCATTTGGTACAGCAGATGCAACCTGCAACTCTGAAATATTATTCAAGTTAGCTACAGTGAAATAGATAAATAAAATACCTGTGATCAGATTTGTTAAAAGCATATTTGAATCCTAAATTTGTGTAACCAGAGATCTCAATAACATCCAAGTGGAAGGTAGAACATTAAAGCTGAAATATTCTGTAAATTTATTTTCAGCCCTTTTCGGTCATACAAAATCTAAAGACTTCTGAATGTAAAAATAAGCTATAAAATGCAAATAATATAATACAAACCAATAAGTAAATATAAAAACATAATACATTTAAAAATCATAACAGCTATTTACCTTAAGAAAAGTACTGGAATCTTTGTAAATTTCTTCTTCGTATAATAGATTCTCTTCATCTTGCTGAAGCTCCATTTCATCCTTTGGAACAAAGCACATTTTATATGTGGGTAGAAACAGGGCGTTTTTTTTCTCATTAGTATTCTGCTTCTTAATGAAGAAAGAAGACAGCTGTCTATGAATACTGCCTCCCTGAAACAGTAGATCATGAGTAGCCCCAGTGTAAGTCTGGGAAAGCAGTCAGTGAACCAATTACATTTTCCCAAAAACACTGTTTAAACAACAAAAATAAAATTTAAAATGATTTTAAAAACCCAGATGCTTTAGTATCATATATACCTTCTCTTTTGGGTGAATCACTCTATCAGAGATATGTCTTCCAAAATTGTTTAAGAATGCATGTAACTATTGCTACTTAAGAAGGATTTAGCCTTAAGATTTATCCCCTGCCCCTTTTTTAAGAGCTCAAGGCTGCATGTGTTGCACCCATCGTATTGTTGCACCCATCGTATTTATCCATTCAGTTCCTCAATACTGAGTGAGAATAACAACCCTAAAGTCATCTGGTTAATTTTTGTAGCTGACAGTGGGCTTCCCTAGTGACAATCCGATGTCTCAGCAACAATACTACACTAAATCTCAAAGACAGTATGTCAGAAGGCAAGTGAATCTAACTCTCCATGTATCTTCTCGTGATTTTATTTGGTTCCATATCTGGTTGGGGTTTGCTTTTTCTTCATAGTACTATTACAGGTAGTCCTTGATTTATGACCACAATGGAGCCCAATGTTTCTGTTGCTGAGTGAGACAATTGTTAAATGAGTTTTGCTCCATTTTATGACCTGCTTGCCAGAGTTGTTAAATGAATCACTGCAGCTGTTGTTAATAACAGAGTTGTTATGCGAATCTGGCTTCCATATTGTTTTGTCAGAAGGTTGCAAAAGGTGATCACATGACCCTGGGACAGTGCAACTGACATAAATATGAGTCAATTACCAAGCATCTGAATTTTGATCATGTGACCACAGGGATGCCATAACTGTCGTAAATGTGAAAAATGGTCAAAAGTCACTTTTTTCGGTGCTATTGTAATTTTGAATGGTCACTAAATGAGCTGTTGCAAGTCAAGGACTTCCTGTATTTAAATCGCCTAGAATCTCTATTGTGAATGGGATGCTATTTTTTTTCTATGTAAGTATATACATATAAATCAATATATTTTATTTTCTCCTTATGAAGAAAACATCATACCTATTTATAAGATTCAAAAATATTGTCCTTTCTAAAGAGAAAACAAACACTTTAAATATATAGAATAAGATCTTTTAATGTAAGTGTTAAGAACAATTTTATATGCCAAAATATTTATTAGAAAGATTCAAATCATACGTTTCTATTTTAGAATCAGATTTGTCCTTTTTTAAAGCTACTTTCTTACTTTATATTCTTCTATTTCTTCTTCATCAGCTTCTCCCTCATCAGGATATCTACGTTTAGAATTTGGAGCAGATGTATCATAAGCAGCCCTAGAAATATGAATATTGAATGCATGTTAACTTAAAACAAATTTCATAAGATGCTGTGAAAAGTTAATGTGCTAATCCTTGTTATACTGCCTGGATCATCTTTTTATAAAAGTATTGTAGGCAAACTGCCAACAGATTGGAGTTTGATCTTGAAAGGACTCAAAGAGCTTTACATCCTTCTGAGGTTGATAAAATGAAGACACAGATTGTTGGGGGCAATATGTAAATAATGCTTCTACATTATAAACTGCCCAGAGAGTGCTGTAAAGCAATAGGGAGTGGTATATAAGCGTTAATGCTATAAAAAGTCTTTTGGGATTCAGTAGCTTTTTAGCAAATAAAAAAGGATTGAAGTAAGGCAGTCCTTTCAAAGAATTCTCAGTGCTGAAAAAGGTTCTCCCTTATTTCACTAAGATTTCAAGAAAATTGATTGGCCTTCAGGAACTGAAATAACTCTGAAAAGAAATGACATTTTAAATTCTTTATATCATTTATCTTTGGCTGGAAATAATTTTATTTCCTTATATATATGAATTTTCAATATGTACATGATCTTTTCTTCTGTATTGTTACATATTAATAATATTAACCATTGTAATTCTGAGTAACTTTCCATTGCATGTCTGATGATACAATGGTATTCCTACATAAATCCTTATCACAGATATACTAACTATTTAAATATATATATAAAATAGGTCTATATAAAATTATAAGATTCAGATCACTATGCATCACTAGTGATACAAATTTCCTAAATAAAGTAAATACTCCAATTCTAGGATAGAATCTGTTTTCAAATATTGGTTGGAAATTGAAAACTCAATTGGGTTAAAATAATAACAAGTAAAATTAACAAGCAAAATTAACTAAAGTTTCTTTGCAGGAACTTCAATTCTCTCTGTGATGTTTGCATGATTTAAAAAAATCGCTTAATACAAACCTGCATGTTTCCCTCGTTTCAGCAATTTCCCTTTGCTCATCCTTGCTGTTTAGTACTGCACCAATACTATCTGCATTTTCAGCTCCCAGCTAAAATATGGAAAAGAAGGAAATAAGGGAACAGCAGATGATCACAGGGGCAATATTATACCATACTAACCATTAGCATTATATTATACACCACGATTATATCCACGCAGCCCCGGTAGGTCTTTCCATCACAACTGTGCACTAATAGATCCCTGCCCCTGAGCCACGGGACGCGCACGAGCAGCCTCCCGAAGGCCGGACCTTTCCTCCCAAGCATGATCTCTCGGTCACCGGGCGGCAGATACCTGCTGAGCCAGAAGCTGCCGGCGTAGTTTTTGCCGCTCCCTGATCTCCTGCAAGCGGCTGTTCATCCTCCTCCGCCTCGCTGCCGCCTCGCTGGCGCCCACTTCACGCAACGCTTGCCCAATCGCCGACCGGAAACAGAGGCGGAATTTAGAAGCGTCATAACTCAGCGGTGACGCCGCTTCTGCGGTTCTGGCGGAAGACTGGAAGGTCTGTTTCCGCGTATTTGAGGAAAGCAATAATTAATGCTTTCCAGGAGGCATGTAACTATTGCAAATAATTCTTACAAATTAAGCTACTATGAACAGTGTTTATTAAAAGAGCATGCGTTCTTTGTTTTTCCAAGATGAGGATGGATTACATTGTAGCCGAGGGTAATATTGTATTTTCTTGCGGCTTATATCAGCCTACTGATCATTCTGTTTTCAAAAAAATTTGACTCTAAATATCTGGTAGTGTTAAATATTTATTTAAACACGGAAGGGAGGGGAACGTACCAATGTTTTGTGCACAAAAGTTATACTATGCCTGTTTAAGTTTATTTCTGACGGTTTGAGTCATTTGCACTTTTCCGTCATTCAGATTGCAGTGAATAAAAAATTCATTTACGTGTTGCAAAAATTAAGAAAAATAATCAAGAGTAAACATATTGTGAAAAAATAACTTTTCCTATAGTGATACATTTCTGCATGAACTTTATAATAACAGATTACAGCAAGCTTGTGCAATAAATACAATTTTAGAGGTCTTAAAAATGAACATTATCTTAAGCTTCTCTGTAGGTAATAGAATAAGAGAGATTTCTTAGAAAGATTAATAGCTTTAAAAGGAGAGTACAAGAAGGTATTTTAGAAGTAGAATTTCCAGGTTCCAAAGGAGGATACCAGAAAGAAGGGCAGACTTATTGAGCTATTAATATTTGCTACATTCATTGAAGAGGAAGTGAGTAAACATGCATACAATGGAGCCTGCATACTGAGGAATGGACTAGTGTCAACTGATTGCCTAGCCTGCTGCCTGCCAGCTGGTTAAAAAGCAAAAGCCTCTAGCATTTAACCAATTAATATGTTTTCAATATGGGATAGCAGTGCAAGACAGGATACTAATTAAGATCACAGCTGAGTTTGTTAACTTGCAGTTTAACATTTATTAGGGACACACTGCATGTTGGAGAAAAGCTATTCAGTAATATTCTTTTAGATGCTTGAAAAGCTAGGCAATATTTGATTTTAAGGATATGTCTGCCAGAGAGAGAACATGGAGATAAAAAAGGGATATATGCTCCTTTTGCTATCTGATAATCCTATTTAGAAGAGTCTTCAAAAATGAACTTCCATGAATTTGATGTGAGTTGATAATTTATATGTAAATATTCTACACCAAAGATACATCCTGCAAAATTTCAGAACTGGTATATAATCTCCACTATTCTCAAGAGTAGTTTAGAAAGCTAACCATTTTGTTTTTTTCTAAGCACAAAGTATTGGTATCATAAATTTAGGTTTTAGATTGTTAGTTCTGTTCTATCATCCTTATGATCTGCAGCAGTTTAGTGTTAAACTATTTTCTATTAATTGGTAAGTATATCAGAACACCTGCTTTCCTCTTTGATGTGGTTAGCCTTTCCCTTTTTCAGCATCATGTGCTGTTGGAAAACATCTAGGTGCTTTAACCTGGAAAAGCAGAGTTATTGCATTTCAAGTGTGAGACAAAACTCTAACTTAAAGGCCAGACGCAAAGACACATGACAGTAGTGAATGCTGTTGTTGATCAACAGAAAGAGTATGGAATTATACATATGGCAGTACAGATGTAAGTAATCCAACCTACTTCCTTCAAAAAGAAGCTGTGTAGACTTATTTAATACAATGCTCAAAAAAATAAAGGGAACACAAAAATAAGACATCCTAGATCTGAATGAATGAAATATTCTTATTAAA